>JADNRV010000630.1:0-20907 GCA_015499995.1 Flammula alnicola
ATCCTCGCCGGATTGAGAATGAGAAAGGGCCTCGAAGCTGGAGCTGCTGTCCAATGGCGAGTCGAACCTCCGAGCAGCGCGTTGAAGCTTCAAGCAAGACATGTTTCCTTTGTAGAGGTCCCTTGGAGTGCCTTTGTGACATCGCCTAGAACGAAGAGCGCGTACGGTCATGCCTCCCGAGTTATCATCCCTTTCTAGAACGCTGAAGCTTGAAATGGCGCGTTTTTGCTGATCAGGTTCAACGGGCCTTGAAGACGAAAGACCGTTTCTACGCTCAGTTGAGAAGGTAAGGACATCGTAAGGCTGCCACTGAGCTTCGAGTCGAATTACAATCACTGACTTGTTCCTGGCCGCTCAGTTATGAGAAGAGAAAATGACTGTTAGAGAGTAGTTAACAGGTTTTATAGCGAGGCCTCGGAGAAAGCCGAGCGCATCGAGTTCTCCTCACAAGGTATACTACGAGCGAAAAATGGAAGGAGGCAAAATCCACAAGAAATATCATACATTAAATAGGCTGGAGAATCTACTCAATTGGATCTATAGCTTGCTCGAGAGAGACTGGCGCCCAAAGAAAGACATGCCAATAACTGTCAATGGAGCCTCCACCTTTGATCTACTTATTACTGATGTTGTATTTAGGATTCAAAATCTGATGTGAATACTCCTACGTATCTATTAATATAGCAGGAGGAACAAACTGTCAATTCCGTGCTTGGGGGGTCATAAATATTATTGATTGCTTCCTGGCAACTACTTATGGAATGTAATATACAGTGGGATTGTAAAGGACGTTGAAAGGACGTGATAACCTAATGTCAAATTAATTGAACTGCTAAAATACCAATATAAACGTCCAGATATTAGAAGGGAGTAAAATACCAAATCATTTAGCAGGTCCAGCCGAGTTATTTGTTTCGCCGAATAAGGCAATCTGCGCCACGGATCGCGGTGACCTCATCAAGAGGTTGTTTAAAAACTCCGCTGTTGCCTGTTTTTTACTTTCCCAAGGACCGAGGTAAGCAAAGTGACATTATCGCGGCTTGGACAGTACACCCACATATGTCAGCTTTAAGTGCAAGATAGTCTTGATATGTCATGGTCGCATGTGGTCTGTTGGCCCGAAGATTGTCTTGATGGATGACCTTTGGGTGCCCAATGTTAATTTGGCTTTCCCCTTTAACTGGATCAACCGGGAGACCGTATCTCGAAGCCCTTCTAGTCGGTGTCCCCTCTGGATGATTATGCGACATAGGAGCCACTAAGACGTATCCATCTGGGTCGGGGGAAGTGAGAACAATCACTGGATGTTGTCCCACGTTTCCCTGTAGCGGGCTTCGAGTTAGTGACCTGTCGTGGGCTTGTAAAGAAGAGGAAAGGACATACAGAGCCTTCTGGCCGGGGAATAAAATGTTTTGGCTTGGCTTTCATGATATCTCCTTCTCGGAGGTATGTCGTTGCGGAAGGCATTATTATCGAGATTGTAAAATACGCGTAAAGAGTGTGAAGTGTACGATGTTATCACTGCAATTCAAAGAACATTAACTTCATCAAAAGCAAATGTTTTAGTACAATTATTTCGGAATTAAGGCATAACGTACAGGTGTTGAGGAACCACGAGAGTCGGCGATGTCTTCAAGGCAAATTAGGAGGTTTTGTTGCGTTCAGTACATAACCGAAAGCTGGCTCGCGGTGTAGAGAAGTCTGTCAAATACCCCGTATCTTATATGAATTGAGTCTTCCGTAGATAGTCCCACAACGATCGGATACATGGACATTTGGAAGTTGTTTGGAAGGCATTTAGCATGATGCGCCAAATTTAGCTCAGGCACTCGCCAATGAAGAAAGGGAAAAGAGTCGGGAGTTCAGGAATGGCAAGTCGACGTCGGCTCTGGGTCTTAGAAAAGGCTCAACGCCGTTTCAAGATGGCAGGTAAATGCGATGTTCATTCTGTAACAAGATGCCCAAACGCCTCGAGGTTTCGACGCACACGGGGATGAGGATGAAAGCGGTGCATTGATCCCGGGGGGCTAGATTCTGATATGAGGATCTGTCAATGGGCACCAATCGCCATCTTGGGACTCTTTTAGCTGTAAGCCGTGGGCGAAATTCCGCAAAAATAGTGCATGGGTGAAGGCCGTGGGGTTCACGAAATGCGATCCCACCGCTGCAGTAAGCTGGGCAGATGTCAATAGGACAGTTCTGATCGGAAATAAAAGATAGAGGAAGGCCACGATGCAAAAGCGTGATATAGGAAAGAATATATAAGGCAAACCTCAGAGAGAGTCGTATGTTTTTGAGGCAGGGATTAGATATATTTCCAGGACGTCCACAGTGACACATCAAGACGTGCGGTGATTGTTCAAATGTTCACGCTCGGAACTCTGATTGTTGCACAACAAGAAGCTCTTAACTTCTTCCGTGGATTGATAACATATCGTTGGGATGCAAGTTGGCTTCCCGCAGAGAATTGCTCCGACTGCTGCCTGTACTATATGAGACGTGCGCCACACAACTTATCGCTACAGAAGACTTCCCCATGTGGTCGCCATCAAGTTGCGTGATATCGGCTGGCCAAATCAGCCAGTATCGTCAAAGACTATAAAATCTTGCTGAAGGCCCTGGAGGTTTGTTTCCGCGAAATAAATGAGCGCGGTTTTTAATATACAAGGTAAGATGGCAACTAAATAGTCTATCAGTACACTGTACAGTAGTGAATATTCAACGTCACGCAATCGGCATCGGTCACTGTCAATGACGCCGTTTACCGCGACCGCGGTCAGGCCGTGAATGAGGTGTGCCGTGAGAAGATCCGCTGGGTCCACTATGGACAGTACCACCGTGCGTTTGCTGATGAGATGAACTAGCGTGCCCTGTCTGAGATGAACCGACATGAGTTTGTTGATGAGATGGGCCAGCGTGCGCCGGCTGGTGGGGTCCGCCCGTATGCGCTCCCTGCTAGCCAGGAAATTATCAGAACGACCCAAAAGAACAAAGGGAGCACGCACCTGAATTTTTCTAGACGATTTCGCTGCATGTGCATGTGCGGCTTGCTTAGCCTGCTCTTCTTGCTGGTGCAGAAGCAATGCGGCGCGTTGCATAGACTGTCTATTGCAGCTACAGTATATTTACATTTAACGGGCGTATATCGTTTACATTTTTAGCAAGACTCACGGGTCTGGACTGTCGTTTCGCCTCCGAAGTGCTCCAGGGCAGTTTTTATCTACAGTGGATGCATGGATTCAGTTGGGCAACGGAGAGCAAAACTTTGGAACAACGCACGAATCTCTTTCTTGAGCGCCTGGAAATGATGAGGCTCCATTTTCGTATTTGTGGCCTTTAGATGTTGCAGAAGTATTCTATCAGGAGCTGCGACGTTGACATGGCTCTCTCCTTTTATTGGGTCAATTGGGAGGCCATAAGTAGATGCCGGTTTGGTTGGGGGATTCATGGGATGACTATGTGACATTGGTGCCACCTTCACCCAACCATGTTCATCCGGCTCGCTCAGCGCAATAAGTGGATGTTGTCCGGCGTGCTTCTATTGGCAGAATAAATGTGGAGTTCACAATTGTAAGAGGAGTTTCTGTTACCGTCTTGGGCATAGGATACTCGAAATATTTCGGCCTTCCCTTGACAATATCGCCTGCTTTCACATCTGGAAAAGGGATCGGTACGGCAAGGATGACGGCGCTTAAAGCGACCTGAAGGGTTATTAGAGCTGCATATCGCATATTGGTAAAATCTATATTGTGGTTCAGTCCACAGATGAACGGTTAGCTGTGAGCGAGACTCACTTAGGAGGTTTATTGCGTGGAAAGGGATTATATGTAGACCAGCTACTAGTAAGTGGACCGATTGAACTTGGGAAGGAGGCCAGCTCTCAGAACAATCAAGACACTGTGTCCTGTTATATACTGGTAGAATCCGCGCGCATAGCATTAACCACCGAGATCAAGGCTTCAACATGATGGCGCTGATCATGATATGACAGATCGATAAGAGGTCTAGCAGGCGCTGGAGAGCAGACACAGCCACAAGCTATAATTAGCCGCCGATAAAGTTCTTGTGGGTCCGTTAATCAGTGCTCCGAGTCAGCAGTCATTGATTCCGTAGATTTCCAGACAATAATATCCCTCGTGGGCTCCTTGCTGTGTGCACTGCTAGCAAGTATTGTCTTCCTATGGACAGCTTTGACTCCTGTGCGCAGAAAGTCAAACATGTCGCACAAGGCCGCCCGCCGCGGCCGTTTGGATTGAGGGGAAAAGACGAAGTGAGAAACAAAAGCAGCTTCGCTATCGCACCATCTAACTTGTTCAAGTGAGAAGCGGACAAACGCTTATTGTCCAGGATGAATGGATTGTAGCGGCCTCGGAGCCAGCCGTCACTTGAATATGAGCCTAGCGCTTCCGAGACTTGACATGAAGAAGCATGCTGAAGCATGAAGCACTGGCAACCGATCCCTGGGACATAATTCTGAATCAACGAGGGAGAAAACTTGCAAGCCAAGCCTGAGCGCCTGCGACGCCATAACGAGATCTGGCAGGAACTTTGCAAAGTTCGCCCTTCAGCATGACAGCACTGCATTCCGGATGGGTATGCTTCCACATTTTCCACTGTTGAAAGAATACTGTCAGAACACTGTCAGAGTAATATAATACGTGGACAAGCGCGTCAAAGGGGAACTTAATCTGTGGTTCTCTTAAGTAGGGCAGCTTGAGCGCATTTAAGCCATATGCACAGAAGCGCTTACCACTATGTATCCCTGTCGGTCATCATTTAATTTTTCGCGGTCCAAAGAACCAGTGGTCGGACGAGTTTTCCAAAGACACATAGAAGCCATGACCACATGGAAGCCGGAGTACTATGTAGTGCCAATGATCACATTTCACGGTGTCCACAAGGCTCGGACGCTTTAAATACATATGCTCGGGGGACGATTGGATGCTTTCTTCCATATAAATCGACTTGAAGGCGAATGGTGAGAGTAAGCTGAGGAGTTCAGACACCTGTTCAGAATCCAAGGAAAAGCAGACGGATCTTTTTGTTTGAAATTTCAAATACTCATTATGTAACACCACCAGCAAGCGGCGGCCTGACAGTACCCTCTGCACTGTTACATGTAGCCCTAGACAAAGCTTCTGACTACAGTATTAGACGGGTAGTCTGTACACCAAAAAATGTTGGCTAGTTTTTCATTACCCAGATGTCCATTAATTTCAAATCTTTTTACATAATAATATAGCTATACATGTCTAATTTTCGTATGCCAAATCTAATGTTGAGAGGTGAAGCGGTTCTTGCTGAAATCGCGACGCAAGCTGAAAATTGGGTTTTGGGCCATTTCTAATTACTTTGTACACCGGCATTTTAATACATGCCGATCACATGTTGTTAACGTCATGTGTAATGCCATCACATCTCGGCATCTCCCTTTCCCCCCTTTTCCAAAGGTTTTTCGCCAATTGCTCATCGAGCTCTTATCCGATTTACAATCTCCTTTGTGCATAGTGTGTATTTAGGATGGTTCCAATGTATTCTGCAAAAAAAATCTGCATTTCTTTCGTCATCACTATTCAGGAGGTAAAATACATTTTCTGGGAAATTGTCCAATTTGGGTATTCCAGGCACCGAAAATGCCCAACCCACTTTCTACCCATCTTTTCGTCAGTTTACCATACCTATAGGATGTTATCATATGTAGAAAGCTCATTATTATTTTAGGGATGCACACTGGGTCTGAAAAACCCAACTGTACAAAGGACCCATCGTGTACAAAGTACCCGTCTAATACTGTATATATACATACCTATTTATGCGATCGACGCTATTTTATAGCCTAGCCTATCATGTCGCATTCTTCGTGGAAGGGTCCCGGGGTACCAAGATGTTCCACATGGCCGTCAGTTGTTCTAGAAATGTACTTAAAAGAGACAAAAAAATTGCTACGCCGGGATTTGCCTTCGGTTGTGGATATAGGCAAGGGAAAATCCAGGAAAATCCCCATGTAGAAATATAACCTACCGACAAGTTTGCCCAAGCACTTACTAGAGCTTAGCGCTTACTAGTGGCACGCCAGTTCGGCTAGTCCTTAAGAGTAACTTATGAGGTAAGGATCTCGAGGAAACGCGCAGACGGCGCAAAATACCAAATTGTCTGCTCACAAGGTCACGAGTGAACCTACAAATTCGATAGCAAGAATGGCTGATATAGAAGAGCACGCACGAGAATAGCAAAGTACATGCCACACGACAGTAACTAGTGGTGGCCCAGGGAATGAGAGCCTCGTTAATCGCTCTCTGGGTCGTACCCAAATTTCATCAAGGTCTCGGTGAATGGGGTTAGCAACCTTTCACGAGAGCCGTCGCCCGAAGCAAGTGACTTGTTTGGGAGGAAATTTGGATGACAAGAAAGGACGGCACTGTAGAGAATACGGTTGATGCTGCATCGAAGACGAATGAGGGGAATTTGGGAAAATGAGAATTACAAGCAAACATACGGTTCTGGATTGGTGACGTTCCCATAGTGTGCACCTGCGACTTGACGCAGAGATACTTCTGAAACGCCTGCTTCTTTCAGCTTTTTCTCTAGGTCTTGAGCGTAATGAAAGGGATAGCCGATGTCATCGTTGCAGTGAATGATGGTGACTGGAACAGTTATCTAAACAATGTCAATCCAGATGTCTGATGAGAAGAGTTCCATAAAGGAAAGCACCTTTTTGAACATCTCAGGCGAAAGAGCACGTCGTTGAAGGAACCACTCGATGGTTGCTTTATAGCATTGCTTGAGGTTTTCTGCAGAACCGGCCCAAATCCGCGTTGCCGTGGCCAATCCAAAGTCAGCCATGCTGCGTTCTGAGTTGAGCATCAATGTGGTGTTATTGGAATAAAAAGTAGACTTACGCCTGGACGGAATCGGTCTTTGAGATATTAAATATGAGCTGGGTAGCACCTGTCATCACTTCCACCACCATCTCTTGGTCTAAAGGCTCTCGCGAAGAGCCATTGGCCTTCATTGAATTATCCGATAGTTCCCAATACCGGTACACCTCCAATCGGCCAGCAGCAGTTTCCTCCGGCTACAATCTCCGTAAGTTAATAACCACGCGTAGAATAGGAGAAGAAGGGACGCACCTCTACTGGAGGTAAAGGAGAGCACAGCGTCAGTGACAACACGCGGGTTGGATTAGCGACGGCGAATTCCAATGCTACCGTGCAACCATTGGAGAGGCCGAAGATATGACACGGTGGAATATTAAGTTTGGTCTATGATGAGATTGGAATAACAAAATGGGGATGGTCAATATTAATGGAATTAATGGAATAGATGCCGACATCAAAAATATCACGGACCAGGATTTGTTCGACGTCAATGGCGGATTCGGTGGGCGTAAAACGCGTGTCTGGAGCTATCATTCCCTTCGTCTCGCCGTTACCGCGCATGTCGATAGCGATGAGGTTGAACTGTCGAAGATTTCTATCGGCATATTGGACTGCAGAAAGACATCGTTGGTTTCAGTGAATTATGACTGGGAAATATTTGACCGCACATTCAAATATTTCTTGGGCAACATATCCAGAGTGGAGAAATAGGATACACGGCAGGTCGGGCACTACTCGGTCTGCTGAGCGTGATGTGGGCGTTGCGATGGAATAGCGAAAGGAAAAGGGGCCACCAGATGTTTCTAGGTCGATAAAAGGCATCGTTTTTAGAAGGTTGGAATAGGAGGTTTGTGCAAGTTGAACTAGATGCAACACCTGTGACGCGGTCAATAGAAGTAGTCCTGAAGAAGATGCGTAAGAAGTCGACGAGGCAGAAGCCAAGGCAGAGATGTCCTACGGAGCGACGAGGAGGTATATATGACCACAATTGAGGTTGTAAGTTTATTTAAACGTTCTGTGGCACGGACAAGGCAGATGAATCTCCCACATTAGATTCTGGCACCCGATTGGACCAATTCAAATCATTGAATAGAACACAAGCCCCTGGATAGGGGTTCGTTGACAGAAAAGGTCCTCAAAAATGCATGACCTTCGCCTGTGTGTGCCTTTGTGTGCGGTAAGCAGGGTATATATTAGTCTTCTGGACGCCCACCCCCAAAATCACGGCAATGGCCTTGAAAAAGTTGGATGACTATGAGTTTAAAGGCGCCCAATAGGGGAAAGGCACATACCCCTTTCACCAATCAGCGCAAATATTGACGTCTCAAGCGCAGCAAGCCATGAATATTGCCACTCCGAACTAGAAATCTCAAAGAAGTGAATTTGAAAGCAGAAAAGCCCATTTATCATGCGAAATCCTGCAAAGTTTGAGGCGCACAAGGTATTTTGGTGTCGAGCGAGCAGGTGCGAGCGGCGAGCGCCACGATCGATAATCGATGATCGGCGCGGTCTCGACCAGCTGATGCGCTGATGCCTCTGAAGCCCTTATATTGTAACAAGAACAAATAATTGGCATCCCAGACCCCACTTTTGACTTTCCGCCCTGAACCTTAATTTTTATTTGGGATTTGGAATTCTAGAAAGTCCGCCCCCGCCTTTGTTTACTTTGGCTCATTGTCCGAAATGGGTACTTACGTGCTAAGAATAACTCCTGCTTTTCTTACTTGGCACCATCATCCCCGCTGAACTCACCTCCAGAAACCCCCCCTTTGCGACCTGCTGGCGTGAACTGAATCTGCGCCTTCATTAGCGGTACCCCTGGACTTGCACCATGGTCATGGCGGGCATCTCACCCCAGCCGTTCTTCTTCGACTTCAGGGCGGCGGTCTCGATGGTGCACGAGAGCCCGAACGGACTCGAGCTACAAGACTCTATCATGAGAACGGAGTGGGAGGAAGGTGCGAGATGTGAGTGCAAATTGCTCACCACTGGCGTACAACTCTGACCAACCGCCCATGATCTCCATTGACCACCCTTGAAACACGCTCAGACAGCCCCGAGCCTCGGTTACGTGCGGCTAGGCACGAACACCCCTCTCGACCGCCTGTGGATGTCTATCGTCACCCACGAAGGCTCGCGAGCAACCGACAGCCACTCGCGAACACCTCAAACGCCCACGAACACCCCTGGACCGCCCGTGGACGCTTACAACCCACCCACAAACACAAACACTCGCCAGCACCGCAGGAGCATGGGCAGTGGAGGAACACGAAGGGGGATCCAGGCAGTGGGAGGCCCACCAGGTATGTCACCAACAATGCTCCTTCTCAATGTCAACTACGTAACCAGAGCGGCCTATGTACATTGCATACTTAGTATTAACCTGTCCGTTTCTTACCTCGCCGTGTATGTACTTTTCTCTGTAGAAATATCACTTAAATTATCTTTTAAGTATTATGCGTGTGTCATCCCGCCGTTGGGCCTGCAGCTCCTGTGAGCCAACAGGGATCCGGACTTTGAGCGTTTGCGGCCCGATGAACGGCTGCCCGCGCTCTGCCTATTTTCGGTCGAGAACCAAAGTAAACAAAGGCGGGGCGGACTTTCTAGAATTCCATATCCCAAATAAAAATTAAGGTTCAGGGCGGAAAGTCAACAACTCCCAGACCCTGTCAACGTTCCGTACTCAGTAATCAAGAATACGGTCGTTCTTGATCTTAACCTCCGTTGGCACCCTTTCTAACCGAAATGTGATGCTGATGGCCAGCTATGGAACCAATATCTATTGCGTGAGCGGATTAAACTTGGGGTCTGAACAGGAAGCTGACTTAACGGAAGCATGATATCAGATTTCTTTCATCCAGCTGTGGGTGGGGTTGAGAACCACATATACATGCTCAGCGCAAACCTCATTCGAAGAGGCCATAAAGTATGGGAATCCTTTTATCAAGATTCCGCCTTTAATGGATAACGAATAGGTCATCGTTATAACGCATAGTCACTCACCTGACCGGGTCGGGATACGCTGGCTCCTCCCATCCTTGAAAGTCTACTACATCCCATTTCTACCCATCGCCTCGTCAGCGACGTTGCCCAACTTCCTCACCTCTCTACCGTACTTGCGCACAATCCTTCTACGAGAACATATACAACTTATACATGCACACGCCAGCCTTTCGTCAATCGGGCACGAGGGTATTCTGCATGCTCACCTCATGGGCATTCGGACTGTCTTTACAGACCATAGTCTCTTCGGATTCGACGATGCTGCAAGCATTTTGACGAACAACTTATGGTGGGAACCTTGAAAAATGTGGACGCAGTCATCTGTGTCTCTCATACAGGGTATGTCGTGGCACCTCTCGGAAAGTCCTCAGGTGTTGATGAAGGAATATTTAGACGAGAGAATACTGTTCTGCGTGGCCAACTCTTTGAACGCAATGAGGATCCTAAAGTCCTCGAACTTCGTAAAAGTGTATATGTTATACCCAATGCCCTTGTTGCAGAGCAGTTCAAACCTTGTCTCCAACCAGCTACAGACACTAGTACGTCCTCCGGATTTGACCCCGATATGCAATCGCTGAATTCGATATCTCACTCATTCAAGTTACGATCGTCGTGCTGTCGCGACTAGCCTACCGAAAAGGTATCGACCTTCTCGTGGCTACTGCTCCAAAGATTTGTGCCCTCTTCCAAACGTCAATTTCGTCGTTGGTGCGCAAGTCTATAAGCCAAATATAAAATCATATATCTTATCTTTATTGTTTGGCAACAGGCGGCGACGGTCCCAAGCTTATAGAACTCCTACAATGCGCGAGAAATATCTTCTTCAAGACAGAATCGAACTTCTTGGTCCTATTCGACATAAAGATGTCTTATCTGTAAGATAGTAATAATATTTTCCTGTACCATTTTTTTCTTATCGATTCCTCTCAGGTTCTTTCCCGAGGTTCAATTTCATGAACACCTCCCTGACAGAAGCCTTTGAATCGCCATTCTGGAAGCAGCTTGTGCGGGTCTTTACGTCGTTTCTACCAAGGTGGGAGCGTGCCGGAAATATTGCCCGAAGACATGATCAGCTTCGCCAAGCCGAGGAAGATGGTCAGTTCATCCCTCCCTCGTTCTGCCTCTGCCTTAGCCAATTCACGCTTCCATTATCGCAGATGTCATACGCGCAATATCAGAGGCCATACACATTGTACAGAACGGGAAACACGACCCTGTCCGGGCACACGAGCGCATCAAGACGTTTTACAATTGGGAAGAGGTGGCTACGCGTACGGAGAGGGTGTACGATGCTGTCTTGAAGTCCAGACAAATGGAGCTGATGGAACGGATTCAAAGGTTTGTCTCGATCCACATCCAACGGATTATTCTGCCTAGGCTCATTGCGCGACTTTTCTCTCCTCCACCTTGCACAGGACGATGGATCTAGGACCGTTTGCAGGTCCCATTTATACCATTATTCTTCTAGTGGACTGTATTTCTTCCTTTTCCTTGAGTGGTGGATTCCACGAGATACTCTCCATTACGTTCATCATCATTGGGATCATGAGACATTCAGAGAGGTAAGAGAAGCACAATTCGGTTCGTCGCTGGCTCACCCTCGTTTCTTGTGTAGCTCGTAGATGATAAATGCCGAAAGTAGAACTGGGTGTTGCTTTGTGAAGATACCCGATTAGACCATACCCTAGAGGAGGAGAGTGGGCCTTGCATAAATGAAGGACGCCTCAAAAACATTCCAGCGTGTTTGCTGTTGCGTATACTGCCCATGTGGATATACGAATAAATCATCTTCCTTAAATAGATGCATCTCTGTTAGATATATTCATTAGGGACAGTCAGAGTAGACGATTTTCATACGATTATAGGTCCGATTATAGGTCTTGATTTTGTCGTGATTATGGAGATTTTTTGGGTCACCGTAATCGTGGGAACACAGAATCACAGAATTGTTGCACGAATCTCCTCCGGAGGAGATTCGTGCAACATGAATCGGATTCTGGGTCCTCGATTCTGTGGTTTGGGCAGAATTCCAGGTCAAAAATCGGACCAGAATCGCTATCATAATCACATGTGTAATCGTGTCAGAATCGACAACTTTGACTGTCCCTATTGATACGTGCATACCGTCAAATTTCTTTGCCATGAAAGAGGCCGTAAGACTGCGGCATGCAAACAATGGCATGATACTGGTTGTGTCATGCATTGGGTTGTATCACGCACTGAAAAATTAAACCGACGGTGGGACTCGAACCCACAGCCTCTGCCTGACACCTAGGCGATAGGAAAGCAACGCACTACCATTGTGCTACGACGGCTTGCATAACCAAAAAACTTAATATTTAAATGGTGCCACTGCCACCATAAATCGTAACACGCCATAAATAACAATAATTCACCACGTGACCATAATTAATGGCCTGACTTCGGCCTCATCGCCTGACTTCAACAGAAAAACATTCTTTCTCCAGGACCACTATCTTCGCCACGAAAAGGACTTTTGGAGGAACGAAATACGCCCCGACGACCGCAATGTCCACAGATCTCGGTCTTGACCCTTCAGATCCGCTGAATCTACTCCTTCACAGTGCTCTAATGGTGACTCTTCGTCCGACGAATCTTCGCAAAGCGAGAGTTCACAAGACTGGTCGAAATTTAGTACGCTATGGGCAGACAATTCTGACCAATCGAAACCGTACTCTGACATGATGGACTTTGCCGACCTCACTTCGATGGCCATGGACTTTGACCCATCCATGTCAATAGAATCCAGCGCTCTCCAGTTTAATAGTCTCAACTTTGGATATGACGACCAATTCAACAATTTATCGAGCGAATTACTCTCGGCGCAATTCCCGTTCTCGTTCCAGTCGGTGCTGGGAGGCAACGATTTGTCCGGTTCTACCTCAGATTCGCCGCAGTCATTCACCAAGGAACGACGGCTCAGCGTAACTTCGTCGTCTTCGTCTTCAGGAGCGTCTTTTTCGCCCGTCCCAGAATCGGTGCCCAGCCCTACACCGGGTTACATTAGCGACGTGCAACCGAAAGAGGAGCCGACGCAATCGAACGAGGTGGTAAACCCATACATAAATGATCCCGCCGCCGAACTTGCCCAAAGAGTCCGTCAATCAGCAGGAGTTATGTTAGCCGTGCCAATGAATGCCCAGCTTCAGGGAATGGATGTTCACATCCCAAGTGCGCGATTTTATTTGCTTCATTTTACGAAGTCACTAATTATTTCTCCAGCAGGGAACGCTTCGCAGAGCAAGCTTCCTATACCCAGATTACCCCATCGCAATTCATATCCTCACCAAAACCTTCGAGCGCCTCTACCTCTTCATATGCGGCATCCACCCCTCCTCCGTCGACTCCTCCTCCACTACCTTCAAGATGACCGTTAGTGCGACTTCTGGTTTCGCAGCTGCGGACGCCGCACCTACGCCGTCGGCGACGGCGCCTACGAGTGCGTTGCCCGGCCAAAACTAGCCATACAACCATCGAACGCCGCTATCGCACGAACTTGAATGCTCGCATCCAGAGCTTGCGGATGGCGGTGCCTGCGTTGCGTGTACTGGAAGACAGGGAAGGGAACGGGAAGAAGATCAAGAAGAACGTCAAGGGCAGCGTCATCATTAAGAGTGCCGGAGGTAGCAATGTGGACAGCGAAGATGGCTCAGCGGTTGATGTCATCGACGAGCGTGGCTTCGTCGATGGCGTCAAAGTCGCGCGCAAGTGCAGTAAGGCCAATGTCTTGGGCAAGGCCGTCGAGTATATCCGCGTCTTGAAGAAACGGGAGCAACGACTCAAGGCGGAGCAAGCTGGGCTGAAGACGCTTATTGCGGGCCTGGTCGGCGGTCCTGCCCTGGTGCGAGAATGGGAGAAGGAATGGCGGGCTAAGTTTGGTGGAGAGGAGAACGATGAAGTCGAGGGTGATGACGAGGAAGCTGATGATGACGACAGCGACGAGAGGACGGCGAGGACGGGGATGAGGAGAGGAAGAGGAAGCGCCCCAAGCTTTCGTCCGCATCAGCTTCGAAGAAGTCGACAGAGAAGGAGAAGAAGAAGCCGGCGGCTCCTGTTATGCTCGTCTCGAGCGACCCAGGAGGTGCCGCAATGCCTGAGAAGAGGAAGAGAGGACGGCCGAGGAAGATCTTGCCTCCGCCTGTTACTGTTGCCCCGTGGCCCGACGGCTCCTGAAGCAAGTGTGCAAGACGAAGTCATGCAACCCCCTATCACTGCGTTCTCTGCGACGCAGCAACAATGGACACAACAGCAAACGCAGCCCCAGCAATTCCTCCTTGCTGTGTTTGCACTGTTCTCGTTCTTCAACTCTCCTCTGACATCCTCTTCGCCATTGCACCACCCACACCACACACAGGAACTGTACTTACGTCTGTACACCCACCGTTGGCATATGCACCTGACATTATCTCGCAATTGTTGCTCCAGACGCATCGACTCCTGCCGCTGGATGGGCTTGGAAGGATTACATCCAGCTCTTCCATCTGCTCGTTTCTGTCCTGGTTCTGGCGAGCTTTATCGGCAACTGGCTAGGTATTGGCTTTGGATTCGGCTTTGGAAGGTCGTTGCTCGTGGCAGGAGCATGTCTATTCGTCGTACAGCACCTACGAACGATAAAACACGCCACGCCGGTCCTTCCAGCTGGCTTAAGTTGGGCGAAGAATGTGTACTTGAAGGTGAGAATGCTTTTTTTCCATATTTTTTCGGACTAACATGATGATGTAGGACGCACTGCTTCGCTGTCTTTATACGAACGCCTACAGATGTATCGTTCCGTTTCGGCTAAGAGGACTGTGTCTGTTACGGACTTCACTACGCTGGCCATGCTCATTTGGGGTACAAGGGGTGCCGTAGGCGGACTTGCACGCATGAAAGCCCGCTTCATCTGGGCTGCGGCCAAACAGCAAGCCGAGAAGGTTCACCCCAAACGCCCTACCAAGATCAGCGAAAAATTGGTATTTGACACCCTCGACATCGGTGACGCCGCCGGTTATTTATCGAGAGCCACTCCCAACGATCGGTCGGATGGAGATAAAGCATACATGCCCTTCGAAGTCCTTGGCTGCTTGGTCGTGAAAGAGCGGGTCAAGAAACACCTCGGAAGCCTCTTTGTGGACGCCGTCGTAGGAGGGAACGAGACACCTCAGGCGAAGGAAGAGCAGGACTGGAGACAGACCATCGATGCTGCACGTGAACTCGGTGGACACGTTGAAGAGCTTGCCAAAATGTTCGAGCGAGTCTGGAAGTCTGGAAACGCGGCCGTCGTCGAAGACGCTGATGTCAACCTTCCTGCCGCCGATAGCGAGTCGGGCATCGATGGTGAAATTAAGGCCCTCCTCGCCGCGCTGGTTCTGTATCGCCAGCTGTTTGCTGACGCAAGTGATGGCTGGATGTCGTCGTCGACGCTTTTGAGCCCTCCACCTACGCCGACTTCGAAGGCGAGCCTGAAGCGGGGACATATGCTCCGTTCTCTACGAACCGTGTTGGGCAATAGGGTCTTCGAAGATGTGGAGCTGGTCGAGGTGGTCGAGGAAGATGCTCAGCATGAGATGCAGTCAATGGGTTTAGAGGATGCGCGAGATCGTGTGGTCGATATGATCTTCGACGCAGAGAGACCGTTGAGAGCAACCTCTCCCTCTTCATGAACGCTCTTTCTGATTCGTTTCAATTTCGTATCTTGTTTTACCATCAGCGTTCACCTTTTTTTTCCCCGCAGACCAAAGCTCTAGAATCTCCCTATTATTGTTTATCTCATCTCTCCTGGAACTTTCTTGACTTTTAATATTCTAAACTGTTGATTTATTCATACTGCTTTATGTTTCTCTCGAATACCCAGTTGTACACTCAGAGTAGTCCTCGTAGTACTACTGTCACACAATGGCGATGACAACAATCTGATCAAATTGTACTTGATACCACTCTGTATGCATCCCTCGAACTTGATTGTACGTTCCCATTTCTCAACGATCAACTGAAGCCCTCATGAATACTACTAATAGTTATCAGTTGGGAGAGTTTACGTCCCTGTCCGGGCAGATTGACCCAGAAATTGGGTATCGGGCCGCCTTGTCTCTATTTCCAAACCACTAAAATCCATGTGGAGGCAGGCCCATGTTTGGTTTCGGATTCCTCAAAAGGTGTCCTGGCCAGCACCATCTTCCCTTCTACTTCAACGACGAACATTGTCAAGCATAGCAACCATGGGTGCAGCAGGCCAGCATACAGTCAATACCACTGGACGACTCACTCGACTTCGGGAGTTGATGAAGTCAAAGGATGTCGGCATCCAGGCATTTGTGGTTCCGAGCGAAGATCAGCGTATGGGAGTGCCCGCCATGCTATTCGACTGGAGCTCACCCTTTCTCCGATAGATTCGAGCGAGTATCTTGCTCATTGCGATGAGCGAAGGGCCTTCATCTCGGGGTTCAATGGTTCTGCAGGTTTGCTCATCTTCAATCTCAGAGATAGGATAGAAGATCTCACCCTCATTGCCCCTGTTTAGGTTGCGCAATCGTTACTCTGGATAAGGCGTACCTTTTTACAGATGGCCGTTACTTCCTCCAAGCAGGCAAACAGCTGGACCAGTTAGCAACCGTCATTTGTATGGAGAATTGTGTACATCTAATCGTGAAATAGGAATTGGACGTTGATGAAGCAGGGGCTTCCTGGTGCGCTTTCCCATTCTCGAAGCGCTGAGAACTATACTCATTTGAAAATTGGAATGTAGATGTCCCGACATGGCAGGAATTCCTTCACAAGGTGTGTTATTTAGGATATCTTATCGTGCACCGGGACTGATGGATCGAGACAGAACTTAGAGCCCAAGACTAAGATAGGCATTGATCCTACACTCATCACTGCTTGTGCGTTTCAAGTACGGTTCAAGAATTCATCGAAACTTACTATATTCATACGAGTCAGCTGACGCCGAAAGTCTGAACAAGCAACTCTCTGTCAAATCCTCTGAGCTAATTTCCCTTCCTAACAACCTCGTGGACGCTATTTGGAAAGATCGCCCATCAAGGCCTGCGAATAAAGTTTTTTGTCTTGATGAGAAGTACTCAGGTATGTTTCCATCGTTGAGGCGTCGTTCTCGATTAGTCAAGTACAACCATCGTAGGACAGTCCCATCTAGACAAGGTTACGAAAGTGCGCGAAGAGCTCGAAAAGAAGAAGGCAAAGGCAATCATCGTGACCATGCTCGATGAGGTTGCATGGTTGTTTAACTTGAGAGGCTCTGACATCGATTTTAACCCTGGTATGTGCTGTTAATACTTGGCGTTATTGGGCCGAAAACCCACAGCTCTTGTTGCAGTTTTCTTCTCGTATGCTGTCATAACTACTGACAAAGTCATTCTCTTCATTGAGAGTGAACAACTGTCCGACTCGGCACGAAAATATTTGGGAGAGCACGTCGAGATCAAACCATATGGAGCATTCTTCGATTACCTTAAAGGTCTAGCTGCCACGCTGGACCTCAAGGGTGATTTTGTTCGTTTTTCTTCTTGCATAGCCGACCTGGATACTGATAGTCATGGACTTTAGAAAATCCTTCTTGGAGATAAAGCTAGTCTCGCTGTTGCTGAAACGTTGGGCCAGGATACATATGCCATCGTACGATCTCCAATTACCGATCTCAAGGCCATCAAGAATGAGACTGAGCTGGAAGGATTCCGACAAAGCCATATTCGTGACGGGGCAGCTCTTGCGCGCTACTTTGCTTGGCTTGAGGAACAACTAAACAACGGAGCAGAAATAAACGAGAGCCAAGCATCGGACAAGCTAGAGAAATTTAGATCGTGAGTTCTGTTCAGTGTCTGCATCAAATGTTGACTAATAGTTTGGGCACGTTATCAGCGAATTAGATTTATTCCAAGGCTTATCGTTCACAACTATTTCTTCTACTGGACCCAACGGAGGTGGGTAGTTCTATGTTTGTTCGTCTGGATTCTAATTTCATGGTGGCGACTTCAAGCTATCATCCATTATTCCCCTGACCCCAATGATTGCGACATTATCAAGAAGGATCAGGTATGATCGCAATAGATCATATTGCCGTCTTACTAAATTCAGAATATTAGATCTACCTCTGTGACTCAGGAGGTAGGCTGCAAAATTCATCCGAGGGTTCCATCCTTGCTAATATACATGGCCAGGACAATACTTGGACGGAACTACGGACGTAACGAGAACCTGGGTGCGTTGTCGTCATCCTTCGTGAATAATTTCTTCTTACTCAGTCTGTAGCACTTTGGTACACCGACGGATGAGGAGAAACGCGATTTACGCGTGTGCTACAGGGGCATATCTCTATTGACACTGCCATTTTCCCTGCTGGCACTACTGGATACATCATGTAAGTCGGTAATTTCTCTCCAGCAGACTTGGCTGACATCAGTAACAGTGATTCCTTCGCTCGTCGCGCTCTCTGGCAAGATGGTCTTGGTAATCTTTCATTTGAATTGCTTGCCTAATGTATCGTTCTCATGCTCTTTATCAGACTTCAGGTAATAAAAAGCTTCACTTTGCCAGTGGTCTGATATCTTAAACTAATGTCGTTGAAACGCAAGGCATGGCACAGGACACGGTGTAGGACACTTCCTCAATGTTCACGAAGGCCCTCATGGGATTGGCACTCGGATAGGTACCTGGTTCTGTCATCCTGACTTGTGTCTCTGTGACTAGATTCTGTTCATAGCCCTCAATAACTCGCCGCTGAAAGCAGGCATGACGGTTTCCAACGAGCCAGGCTACTACGCTGACGGCCGCTTTGGCATTCGGATTGAGAACATCGTCCTTGTGCGAGAGGCTAAAACTCCGAACAACTTTGGAGATAAAGGCTACCTCGGGTTTGAAAATGTTACCTTGTCAGTACGATTTCCACTGGTTATGCGGAAAGCACGGACGAGATGTTAATAACTGTATGATCGTAGGTGTCCGATTCACAAGAAACTCGTTGATACGAGCTTGTTGACTGAACAGGAGAAGTCATGGCTTAACAGCTACCACGCAGAGACGTTTGAGAAGGTGTCTCCGTTATTGAAGAATGATCCAAGGGCATTGGAGTGGTTGACTCGTGAATGTAGCCCTCTATGACATATATCTAAAGCTGACTTGAGAGCTTCTATTTCTATTACTTTGTGACCTTATTTCCTCTTCAATGTTATTTCAGAAATTCTTTGTCAAGTTCAGAAAGAAATTATGCGAAAACATCAAAAAGTCACATTTCTCTATGTATTAATATGATGTCGACTTCCTGAGAACGTCGATGCTGGATTCCTGGAAATCATCGGCAAAACATATTCTAATGCAAGACAGGGTTCACAACGTTCACAATTTGAACCAAACCCATTGTGTGCATTTCGTTTGTCATGGCTAATTTTGTAGACTGCGGGCTGTGGGCGCTACATTCCTTGCCTTCGAACCACAATCAGTTGCCTCGAGGATAGAGCCTCGAGGACATCTGAACTTCGATTTCAACTTTTTGACCTTCTCATCGATCTTCATATCAAGTTACGACAGTCTCTACAGCCTTTTTTAATCATGCCGACCACTAACTATACCCACCCAACGTACTGCATTCCATTCGTTACAACTGGTTGCTCTTTTGGTCGAACCTGTTCACTTCGCCATGACATCTTCAAGTGTTCTTGTGGCCTTATCCTTCTCCTTGCGTACCAGACGCCGCATCTTCAGGGGAAACGACACCAGAAGTTGCTCTTGGGCACGGAACCTCGAAAGCAACTTCGCCAAAAGCTGCAGAGGAGAAGTGGAAATGTTGCTCAATCTTCGCAAGGCGATCGCACTGTAAGTACATTTTGGCCAAATGCTATGATATTCTATGTGCCCATGTCGTTCTTTTTCCTTCAACAGAACCATCATACGACGGAAACGCATGAGCAGTTCATGAAGTGTGAACATTGCCGAAAGCAAGTCGAAAACGCGGCTTACGATGCTCATGTTGAAGAGCATATCAGGCAACAGCACGTCGAAGAGATGAACGCAGACCTTGAACGGGCTGCGGAGGACAAGGAGGGAGTCACGGTGACTGGAAGAGCCGGAGTCGACTTTGGCATCTTGGACACGGATAATGCAGTAGAAGTCACTATCTCGGTTACCAGTGCAAACTGGCCAGTTGCACTGCGAACTTGCAGGTTGCGATCGTCCAATCGCGGGGACGAGCATGGGACCCAGTGAGTTCCAGCCCAAAAATGTTGCCTAAAATGATGAACATCCCATTCTTTAGCTTCTCTGCTCGACTGAGAGGAAAGTCGCGTGTTGTACAGAAAGAAATGACTCGGCAGGTGTCGATCATCCTTCATCCTGCCTTTGCAGGGCATTACGAAGATACCCTCGAACTCGTGTTTTTCAACATGGAACAGAAATCTGCTTTCGTCATCACGCGCAGGGTGGAAGCGACCGTTGGGTCTAGGGAGGATCACGAACTCCTCAAGCCAAAAGCTCCTTACTTTCGTCGGAAGATCCTCAAGTTCAATCCCGTTGGCCCGATTGTGCCGAGTTCAAGGCCACCAGTTTGGACGAAAACGGCGTGGGTCCAAAAACTTCCCCTGTTCAACCCTCCCCGCCGTCTCATCGAAGCAGCCTATGGTCCTGGTGCAAACACTCAGCAGGCACTATCCAAGGTTAAGCGCTTTATGCCCGTTTTCGATGAAAAGACATACGGGGCTTGGTTCCAAGTGCTGTTATATATTGAAGAAGAGAGGGTCAAGTTAGTACTGTACGATTGAATGCCACCCTTTCATCTTATTAACGTCATTCATTCAGGCTGGACTTGGATGCTTACTCGCTAACCGAGGTTGAATTGCAGCCGGATTACCCCCGCTATAAGTTTGTCATTCTTCGTAGTCTAAAGCATAACCGTATTGACATGCTATACGCAGGCTCTTGGTGGAAGGTCTAGCCGAAAACCGGCCTTCTGTGCTTGTTGGTGACTTTATCCTTGTGAGCCACTCGGAATCCTCGGACACTGTCAATACACGCACCTGGC
>JADNRV010000631.1:0-20869 GCA_015499995.1 Flammula alnicola
AAGGTTGACATGACTTATGAAGGGGGTCGAGAAGCGCGGAGGTTGCATTGTGCGACTGATTTGGATATAAATCTCTTCGTGTTTACATTCCGGATGGACCAATCTGGTTAGAACAAGAAATGCATGGCACACGACTCTGTTCCGGTTGTGCGTAAATTGGTGGCGGACGTAGTAGGGGGAGGTAGGGGGAACCATGATTATCGCATTATTTGACCATGGTGAGGTCGGGTAAGCTCTTTGGCCGTTTTGTGATCTCCAATCAGGTGGGAAAACTGGTGCTGGGCATACGGGATACCAGCTAAGTTAACGAAGGACTGGAGAAGACTGAGCTCTGTGTTGAGTCGCGTAGACATGAAAAATGGAATTCGAACAGCCGGAGACTGCCAGATTGAAGATTCCCGAAAGCCGAAGGACCAATATGTGCATATTTGGATCGGAAGCCTCCGGCAGACGGCAGACGGCGGCACTGCGGCGTCAACTTGCTGAGTCTTGCTCAACACCGTGACCTCCGAAGGCATCTACGTCAAGCCGCACAACTGAGGCTCAGCGCACGGTCCTAACATTGCGTTAAATATATTCCTCGGGCCTCCTACGTTCTGTTCGGGCCTCGGGAAAGGATCCCGATCAGCCTTGATTACATGGATTTGTTTCAAGATTCAAGCCAACTCTTGAGCCATTGACAACTTGAAACTGCGTATATTTGCCACTCACCGAGCAAAGGCTTGTGAACTCGAGTTGCCGCTGTGTTTTAGTTATCTGCTCGCTCTCAAGTCGCTGGCGGGACCCCACTCCGGATCCATCATCACTGACAGTTGGACATTTCATTACTTAATTGTTAATTAGATACATGTAGATGTAGATTATTAGATATGTCATCAAGCCTCAGGCCTCAATGGGCAACACAAGTACTGTCGTTCTCCTGGCCTACTGACGTCGGACGACTTACAGGCTTATGTACTTATTCCAGCAGATAATTTACACATCGCCTATAGGGTTGCGATGCTATTTTTAGAGATCACTGTAGGCTGTGCAGTCCCTAATCCGGCTTCTCGAAACAAACCCATCGAAATCTTTATTTCTGCACCATCTGGCATCTCACTTCCCTCAGCTACCTAATCCATGTCTTCTGAGAAAGACTCACTATCGACTATACCTCAATCTCCTTTGCCAGAGGCTCCACCGGCATATAATACAGTCGGTCCGCCGAATCCTACCCCTGGTGACTGGAATGTACAATCTATCGCCAATCAACAACCGATCGCACTCACGAGTTCCCCGCCATCTTTTCGGCCTCCCAACTCAGCCCCAAAGTCTCACAAAAGATCCCTCAGCTCGTCGTCGACAACCACCCTCAAGAGCAAGAAGAGTTGGTTCCAATTCTCCTCAACATCGTCCACGCGCACCTTAAATGAAGTGCGGACGACGGTCATCGGACTTGTCAGGGATTTGGTGCGGGATCACAGTTCAGGATCCCCTGCGGCATTGGGGATACTGAACAGCTGTGCTGATGCGTGCTTGTCACACTCGGTGTCGCTCTCGGAGATTCTCCAAGACAAATTCATCGAGAGTCACTCGCCATTATATTGGGCCATCGTCAAGCACCCAAAGCCCGAGGTCGGAGGGCAGGAGCTGCTGGAAGGATCGCCCCCAGAGGAGCCTGACCTTGTTGGTGCTCTTCTATCTCATTGCACGCCCTTGAATGCAGAGACGATATCGGAACTCCGTCTTGCATGTCTGGCGACGTCCGACCAGATTATGTTCCAGCGCCTCCATTGCCTCCCTCAATTCTCTTCGATTTCTGGCGCAGATCAGGTCATTCTGGGCGCGGATCTACCGCCCGATGATGTTACAGTGGAGATAGGCCATGGTACTGATGGTGCATTCTCCGTCAGCTTCCGAGTTCCTCAATACCACAAGCGAATGATGATCTCAAAGGAGATCGTGCTGGAGTTCATTGCGCGGAGTGAGTGATTCACTCTCTACATTTAGCGATACATCCTATACGCGCTATGCAGATAGATTATGGCGATTTTCCTTCCTGATTACTCCTGAAAACGCGTTGTGGCAGTGCATATAGTCACATGCAGTCCAGATATAGACATGTTGTATTGTACATACACTCTTCACCCAATACTACTACGTGCCATGTCCATCCGAGTGCCCTAGGCCTGCTCGCCCTACCACAGCGTGGTACGGGCCTCCTCCTGGCTCGTGGTGCGTTTCGTTATCTCTCCAAGAGCCAAGTCCCCCCACATGGTTCGACGCACATCTTCTCCTCCCGGATTTATCCACCGGAGATGCAACAACTTCGCCTGATAATTGTAATTTTCCCTCCTGTTCTCGTATACCCTTTCTCAATATCTGAATTTCAAGGGAACTCATCAACGATGTTACCGCTGAAATCGAAACAGATGATGGAGGCTCCGCGAAATGGTGTCCCCACAACGCAATTGGTTGTCTCGCTCGATGAGAGTCCTGCTTTTTCCAGTTTGCAGTATTCGTATGTCTGTTATCCGAAGTTCTATGGTAGCAAATCACTGATGTTCTAACATATCATCCATCAGAGGAAGTTCGCACATTTCTGGAGATGATAATCTACGGGTTAGGCTGGAAGGCAAGCTCCGAAAGCCAAGTGCGGTGGAAATAGACGATTTCGTTAGTCCATGAATCTTTACGGATCCTACTATATATATCACCCCATAAATTCACCCCCGCAATTCCACCAGCGAAACAAAGCTAGAAGATCTACAGTATATAAAAATTACAAACGATACATATTCTTCTTCGCCCTCCAGTTGAGTATACTGTTGTAGATGTTCAAACGCGTTAATCTTCCTCTAGTCCTTCTGGATCGAACGTTGGCTCTTCTCGTTTTATAAGTCCATTCAGAGGATTGAAAGTTTCCCGTCGGATACTTCTTTGTATATAGGTGGATAAGTGAGATTCAATTTTAGCCCTTCGTCCATATAGTCCGCGAGGAAGGGCTGGATGTCGATTGTCATTTTCCATAAAATATTAATGTTGATCTCCTTGAGAGGTTCAGCATCCATATATTTGACGGCGTCCATCCGCCTAATAAAAGTGCGCACGTATGCCTCCGGAACGTTAAGTGCATCAATGATAAACCACAAGCGGATCACCCAGTGAGTCAAGCAAAATACAACATTTGTTTTCGATGGACACTAATCGCACTCTAACATCTGTCCCCTTCGGGGTGACATACAAAAAAATTGGAACGATACAGAGAAGATTAGCATGGCCCCTGCACAAGGATGACACGCTTTCCCGGAGTGGTAGATTTACGGATCTCAATATTTATTTTGCTCATCCTGCCGAGACCAACATTTTTTTTTGTGAATTAACCCTTACCAAGTATGCCAATCCATCTTCTTTTTATTAGATACGATTTCAGAACTGGCATACCGATATCGGCTGTGCATTTATTTCTTTTTCGGATATGCACGAAACGGGGCTGCGGTTATAAACGCCCATGACTTTCGCTTGACATCAAAGTATAGATGCAGGATTCCAGAAAATTTCTCTCGATAGCGGGCAAACAGTGGGCGGGACGTCGACAGGCATGTCCAACGCGAAGACTTATTCGTTTATATTCAATGACACCTTCCTTATCTAAGAGACCCAAAGTATTCAACCCATAATACTCAAGATTTCTTGCAGTAATGTTGTCTTGCCGGTTGCGACGGGATTCAGATGGAGAAAAATAGAGAATAGCATGCATGCGGCACCCTATAGAAAAGATCGAACTCCTAGTCTGCTTTGTGAGGCCTTAATTTTCGTTTGCCTCGATGATCAGTCGTTTGGCCAAATCAGAGCGAGGAGTAATGGAGCACTCGAAATGTTTTTTGTGTCTGGAGGCGAACACTGATGAAGTAATATCGATGAAAGAAGAGTTATAGCGAACGCACTTGAGTAGACCGTAGTCCCCGTAGTCATCCTTGATTTCGATTTCGTTGCCAAGCTCATCTTTGGCCTTTCTTATGTTGAAGGCGGCTGGACTGAGGATATTAGCAGCCACAGCTGGTCGACAACAGAATGAGCTACGATGCGCAGAGGAATGGAAGGTGCTCACAGTCGAGCTTCCAACGTGTTTGCCAACACAGACTCTATTATGATAATGGGGTCAAATGTTTGATATAATTGCGAGTTACGAGGTCTGATTCACCTTCGTCCGAACCCATAAGCTAAGATATGGCCGTCGTCATTCAATTTGCCATCGTCATCGAAGAACCGCCCGGGCTTAAAGCTGTGAGGGTCAGGATACCGATCTTCGTTACGTGTCATGGCCCTACTCGGCAGGAAAACAGTACAGTAATAAGTACGGGAGTCCTGATTGCGAAAATAGGGCAAGGAGAAAAAGCAGTGTGCAGTGAGTGAGGTGAGTGCGAGTGCGTGCACTCACTTACACTCACTCTCACGCACCTCAATCTCTTCCGCACTCGCCTCACTCATTCACACGCACTCACTTTCTATTACTTATAGGACTGCGCACTTGTATAGGGTGCGAGCTGAGTGCTGAGTACTGAGATGTGGCATGTCAGGTAATAATCGGCCCTCAATGAATGAATTATGCACGCTTGCACGAAGTAGCAATATCTAGATTGTATTTTACCTAAGTTTAGCCACTTTTTGGGAAAATTAACACAGGCATTTGCTAGTAGCGCAAGAGTGGCTTTGGGCAGGGTACTGTGTGGAGGAGATGAATAACGCGCTCGTGGAAACAGCACACAAAGCCCAAATTCCCACGTGATGCCGGTGATGCCGCTCGCACATCCACCCGACGGTCGTTTAGATCAGTGGTGTCACTGACCCGGGTCATGACCGGTCTTGACCCGGTCGGGTCAAAAGAAGCATTTTGACCCCATAAAAATCCAGACCCGGTCAAGAAGGGGTCATGGGAAACCGGCATACAAGCTTCCGAATGCCGGCTGACCTGCCCATCCTGTTCTGTTCTTGTCAGTCAGCTCAATCAGTTCAGCTCATTCATTTCAAGATATATCAATTAATTACTGTAGCTGCCAAGAATATGAGTGCTCTGAAGGAATAAATGTGAAATAAGCGACCAAATGAACACCAAAAATCATCAAGATGTAAGAAGTTTTAAGACGAGAATCTGAGATCAGTTGACACGAGACGATGTTGCCGTCGACGCAGAGTTTCCACCAAAAACACTCTCATGCGCTCGCAGCTCCTCTTCGAGGTTCTTTTTACTTCCTGGCCAATAAAACTCGAGACCTTCCTCTGGGCGAATCGTAAAGTTGAATAACTCCGAGAGTGGGATTTGTGTCTTGTGGTTTCTCGAAGTCGATGGACGACGTGTAGCTTGCTGAACACCGTTAATGGGTATTGTTGTAGGCTCGGATAGGGTAGGCATGATGTAGGGTGGGAAGTTATCGTCGTCATCCTCTTGGTTTGATAGTTCTACCTGTCGGAAGAGACCTTCTGCATACTGTTGAAAATCAGTCGGATCGACGTGTTCGGAGGTAACTCATTAAAGCCCTATTTTCCTATACTTCGAAGCAATGAAGCCCGCGACACGACACCCAGTAGGATATATCTTTCCGTCTCATTATAACTTCGCGAATTATGGGGAGGCGCAACGCCGGTCAGATCAATTTCTATTTGTATTTGTTTACACGCTTCATATATGGACGAAATCATGGAAAATCAGTATTTTGTACGCCCCGGCACGTTACCATAAAGGTTTTGCAGGGAAATCGTCACTAAAAAAGGTTTTTGAGGGAATGGCCCAATAATAGATAAGATAAGATAACATTGAGTCTGGGTTATCTACTTAAACTACGGAAATTCAAGAGATTACTCTCAGAATTATCGGGCCATTCCCTTTAGAATATAAAATTAGGTATATTCTTCCTATAAAGTATAAGATGAATGTGCCGTGCAAAGTAGTTATTTTGTTTTCAAAAATCACACCGCCAAACGCGCATTTCTCGATTATGTAATCAGAAATTTAACGCGTAAAGGGGTTGTCCCCGACCCGACGCATTCGCAAAACACGTTCTGGGCTACTCTCTGGGCTACATTATATCCTCTTAATTATTTATATTCACTCTAGGCAGCTTCTTATGACGCGGAGCATAGCTCGAAAGCCAAAACGGCAATCCAAAGCACAAATTCACTCACTGCAAAAGGCTACTCTTGCTCGTTGGAATAATAAACACGAAGAAGAAGATGACCATTTGATGTCCACATCTGAAGACACTATACGCGACCTCCAGAACAAGGCTTCCAACTATAAACAGCAGTTGAAAGACCAAAAAAAGAAATATTGGAACGAGAAGAGAAGAAACCACCGGCTCCAAAAGGCCAATGATGCAAGGAAGGTGGATCTAAAACATGTAAAGGAGCAGGCATATAGGATGCGGGGCGCATTGCAGATGTTGGGAAAGGAGCTCGAGGAAATTCAAGGAGTGGCCGATGAATCAATCCGTCTTCTACAGGCCAAGGTCAAGGAATTGGAGGTGGCGAAGAAAGATTTGACGCAAACGTGTGCTGTTCTGCAGAAAAGAAATAAGCGAATCACATCTCAACTGAAGGCATTAAAGGCGCGGTGAAGAGACCGCGAGCGGCTAGCTGTGAACGGACTACTATTCTCCTTACCTGAGCTATTTTTAGCACTTAGTAAAGCTTACAATGTAGTCTAAATGTTACAAGTCCGGACATTACAATGACAAGACTACTAAGGACTAGAGGAAACTATGCAAGATAACGAGGAATGCGCGGTCAATTAAAGACATTATCATTAGTAACTATTGAGATAACAGTCAATACATCTAATGAAGTGTACGGAATAGGCGCCTTTCAGTAATATCTTAACCATCCGGCCTATACAGCGAGGGCGTGGGTCTCTAGATTAAAGAACGGACATCTAGGCACACTACAGGACAGGTCGCGTGACATTGCCGAAGGCACCGAGGACAGTGGAGCAGCGGGGTAAAGCAGACGCCCATAGACGCGCCTGTAGCAACGCCGATCAAAGCTCGGATCAAAGGGATACCAAATTGGGAACACATACCATATCGGGTAATAACTTGGTACAGGAAGATTTCCGGGGTACATAACTCGACACAGCGAGATCCCAGATGCACGCCGAGAGTACCAGAGTATCGGGTACGGAGGACAAAGGGTTACAACCCTAATCACGAGGATTATCACGGACAGAACGGGTGAGGATTGCCCGAGCGTCTCCGATGAGATGTAAGCGCGTCTATGCTCCGGTCAGTCGATAGCCAATGACAAGACAAGATACCAATGAAAACGAAAGGTCACGAGCCTGTATACCACGCGGTCGAGGAGGAGTAAGTCTTAGGCGCTTAAGTTAGCCGAGCCGACGACGATCTGAGCTCCCGATCCAACCAAAAAGGCATGATTGAGCGGACGCGCACGGAAACTGTACTCCACAAGGCCGCCGCTCGCGCACAAATGCCCATGAAATCTCTATATTCTCGTCATTGCGTCTATGTAATAATATATCGTCTCAGTAGTATATAAGCAGCCCTGTAACACCGTAGAATACAAGCAATTTACCACCCACGAGATACAAGCACTTAAGAATTATATCTTAAGTGTTTCACCTCTAAGTACCAAGTAGCTTCAAAGCGAGAGTCCCATAATATAAAAAGAAACCAAGTAACGATATAAACGAACTGTTAAGACGAGAACGCGTGTCTAAGTGATTCGCCAAGACAAGTAAAGAGAGTTATAAGCCAAGGAACCTGTCTAAGTGACTTGTTCAAAACCTACCCTTTGTCAAAGGACATCTGGGGACCTGGACTGTAGTGTCGGTAGACAAAGCGTCTACGCGCCTCTGGCCATTGTTAAGGGACTGTAGTGTCGGCGGATCAGACATCTGCGCGCCTCTTTCCACAAGTATAGTTTTTGAGACAAGTAAAGACAAGTTAAAGGGCATAGAGCCATCTTCTCAATTGGAGAACAAGACAAAGCGAGATCAGTTAGCAGTTTGTGCATAGAGCACTAGTTTCCGAGTACCAGACCAGAATTTACACAAGTCTATTGGACTTAAAACGACCCATTGGCTATAAACGCGCCTAAGGCCTTGCCTGAGCCGTTGTATAGTTAAACACCTTCTTTTATCGCACACCTACTATCAGGTATCGATATTATAAAACTATTATCCTCCCCTTGGACGAACTAAGTCAACTAAACATTGATTTGGGTGTTTGAGTGTAGTAAAGTAGTTATTTTAAAAGTGAAGCAAGTCGGATTTGATAGTATCTCTCTAATAGACATTACAAAGTCTATTGAAAGCGACTACTTGATTATCTAGTAGTTCACACACACCCCGCACTAAGCATCTTTATCTGGAGCCCACCGCGAGGGGGGGTTTCTAAGATATTTGATACAAGGTTGTGGTAAAAGAGGCGTCGATTATTCGTACAGAAAGTCGTGCTTCAACCTGTATAGGATTTGAATCGTTCAAACGGTGAAAACCATACAAAATTGAGGGCTCAAGTAATCCTAATAAGGGGAACAAGAGCGCCAATAAACCAGCGTCAGCAGTTGCTTCCTCATCAAAAGCACCAGCAGCACGCACCACTTATAATTCTATAAGGGCAGGAACAGAACCCCTACCTTTACCGTTACCAAAGAAAAGAGAACCTTTCTCGAAAGAGAAAACCCGCTCGGACTATAGCCAGAAAGTCAGATCCTTAAATAATATTCAAAGCGCACCTCGCAGGATATTATCCAGGACGTCTTCTGTACCTACCCAAAGAGCGACCTCCCCACCAGAAGAGGAAGAGGAAGATATTACCCAAGAACTTTTCCAGGCGCCAAACGTACCAACTAGATCTACTAAAATGGGTATGCCAGCACCAGGAACAAGAGATGCGCCGAAGTTTGATCCAGACAAGGAGTCCGAATTGCTGAGATTTATATCTCGCATGGAGGATCTCTATTCTACCCATTCGATCACGGATGACAAGGAGAAAATAAGGCTACTAGGCAAATATGCCCCAGCGGAAACTGAAGCAGAATGGAGCGCATTTGACGAGTACAAAGCCGGAGCCTGGAAAGCGTTTAGAGACGAAGTCATAAAAAGCTATCCAGAAGCTGCCGCACTCGAAAGAGGCTCGCTTTTACGGTTCAAAAAGATATGCGCAGAGAAAGCTGGGCGGCATGGGATTCCTAGGCAAGACCTTCATGCTCTATTAAGTCTGAAACGAGCGTTCGTTGCAGAAGCCGAAAAACTGTTGGTGACCCCAGCGCTTATGTCGAATAAAGAGCTAGTGACGGAGTTCTTAGGATGCCTGTCGGAAGAATTTCAGCAAAGACTGAAAGACAAGATGGACGATTTGGCAGACGCAAAGGGAGCGTCTACAAGCGCGACGACAGCAACAACAGCTGCTGGAGAAACCAGGGTAGAAGATCACTACAAATGGAAGGAAGTAATCGAAACCGCGGTTATCATAGCGAGACGGTCCTCACAGCCGCTCGAAAGGATGAGCGAGGATTTGGTTCGCGGAGTTTCGGGCGAACGAAGAGAAGACACTATTAAAATGGAGGAGACTGTAGCCAGACTGGCGGATTCCCTAAAAATCCAACAGCAGCAGCAACAGGAGATGCGACAGTACAGCCAAGTGATGGACCGACGCTTTGAGCAGCTAATCTCAGCAATAAAAACTCAAGCGATCCAGCCACAGGCAGGAACCTCGCAACCTTACTCTTACCAACAACAATACCCAAGGAATAATGCGTATAGCCCAGGAGCTAGTAATAGCAGACAGTATCCCGATGGGTGCTACTATTGCAAAGAAATGGGGCACAGGATGCACGAGTGTCCGCACGCGCTTAAACACTTGGATCTGAAATGGATAAAGCGCATAGACAGGTGGTTGAAGCTACCTGATGGTTCCCCACTACCTACAGACGGCGAGAAATCGCGCAAGGAAGTAGTGGAACAATTGTATAAAACTAGGCCGGGTATTATACCAATGGCGAAAGTAAATATGCAATCCTTCTATCAGGGAAGCGACCAAAACCAGGATATGATGCTACAAGACATGCAGGACCCAAGGGTTTCGCAACTATTGAATGGGTTAGCGCAGCTATTAGGAAGAGAGACCGTGGATAGAATGATAGCGGAAGAAAGGGAGCCCTCACCCCTGGATGGGATTGAGGAGGAAGAAGAGAACTGTCGGGTTTTTGAATAGTTCAAGGATGGGAAAGCCTGGGACTGCGAAGAAACCGACCTCTTCCGGAAGACCCAAGGCCCCTGAGGACAGAAACCGCAAGAGTCGAGTAGAAATAGAAGAATCAGAAGATGAGGAGAGCGATGAGCAAGAGGAGGAGGACGTGCGGAGAGGTCCACCCCGAAGAAGCAAAAGAGATCAGGTAGCGCCCAAGGTATTACCTAAAGCGGTAATTGATCCACCAAGGCCCAAGGAGTTGCCATATGTGGACGTCCCAGCATTACATATGTTACACGACCCACAGGCGCGCCTAAGCCTAGAGATGTAGAAACGAGACCGGGGCCGGCATACAAAAACCGTGCACCCATAGAAGATGAAGTCGACTCGGAAAAGATATTGGCTGCTATCCTAGACACGCCAGTAACTGTACCACTCAAGAACCTTTTCGGTTCACCAGATAGTCCGGTCACTAAAGCGTTCGCTAAAAAGATAACTAAAACCAGACAGCCAGTCTTGATAGAGGAGATTTTAGATGAAGAATATGAGCAGCCACGCAGGAATGCCGCTTCTGCACCAAGGGTGACATTCGCACATGATCTGCAGTTTAAAAATGATGCGCTCGAGGATTGGGAAGATACCGGGCAGCCAAACCCAAATTGGAACATAGCAAGCGACCCGGTGTTGCAGTTCATACAAGAACACGACGGAGCGTTGCCCGATGAACCTATAGTCGCAAGGGAATCCTTAGCTCTTAGGTCTATCTATCCGAAGATCAATCAAATGGGTCAAGAGGAGGCAGTAGTGGATCCCGGTTCACAGATCGTGTCTATGGCCGAGGAAGTCGCTATTGAACTAGGCTTAACCTGGAATCCAGGGATCACGGTTAATATGCAGAGTGCGAACGGATCAACAAACAGGACGCTGGGACTGGCAAGAGATGTACCATTTAATCTTGGTGGACTTATGCTCTACTTGCAGGTACATATTCTTAAAAACCCTGCTTACCGAGTTTTGTTGGGGAGGCCGTTTGACGCGCTTACCCGAAGTGGGATTCAAAATGAGATGGATGGTAGTCAGACTATCACTATCACGGATCCTAATACTGGGAAGCGAGTGTGCCTACCTACATATGAACGCGGTGAGAACCCGGTGCAGTTCAGGAGGAAGCATAAAAATGACGCCCCTGAAAGCGCCCAGGCTTTTTAGATAACCTCGAGGAACTTATCCCAGATGAAGGAGAGGTAGTAATGATGATAGAACTTGTAGAGGACGAGAAAAAGTTGCGCGTACGATACGCACAGCACAAAGATAATGGAACATTCACGGATGAGGGAAAAAGGCTCGCCTTTTTATCATGTGCACTAGACGAGGAGGTTATAGAAGGGAACGAGCGCACGGAGATCGAATCCTATCTTAACCAAATCTACCCTGGTAAAACTACGAAAGAGGACCAAGGGCCAGCGGCATCAGTCTACTTAGGAAAGAAATATAAACCAGTCGCTTTGAAAGTAAAGCCGGTTTATGCGTCTCTGCCAGAGCAGTACAGGATCAAGCGGGAAATCAAGGGAGATCCGTTAGCGGATATGCCCAAGCTTAGTAAAAACCCACCTGATTTTGAGCCCAAAGGAAGATATACACAAGAAAGAAAAGACGCGATGGATAAAGTACACGAGGGAGACTTCTTGTTACCAGAAGAACGCAAGCTGGTACATCAGCTCATCGCGGAACAAAACCAGGCGTTCGCTTGGGAGGATGATGAGCGAGGAAAATTCAGGGAAGACTTCTTCCCTCCCGTAGTCATTCCTACCATAGAACATAAGCCGTGGGTAGAAAGAAATATCCCAATTCCGCCGGGAATTTATGATGAAGTATGTAAGATCATCAGGTCCAAGGAAAAATCACAGGTCTACGAGCCTTCGAACTCCCCGTATCGATCTCGCTGGTTTACCGTGGCCAAGAAAAATGGGAAGCTCAGGATCGTGCATAGTTTGGAACCCTTGAACAAGGTAACCATCGCGCACTCCGGCCTTCCGCCCGCAACAGAAGAATTAGCCGCGCATTTTGCAGGCCGAGCTTGCGGCGGAATGTTTGATTTATACGTGGGATATGATGAACGACAGCTAGCAGAGCAGTCGCGCGATCTTACTACATTCCAGACTCCCTACGGCGCTATGCGCTTGGTAACCTTACCTATGGGCTGGACAAACTCCGTTCCCATCTTTCATGATGATGTTACATTTATTTTGAAAGAAGAAACACCCGATTTTACGATACCTTATATCGATGATGTACCTGTCAGAGGACCTCTGACTCGCTACCAAAATAAAGATGGCACTTATGAGATGATACCAGAAAACCCGGGAATTAGACGCTTCGTATGGGAACATATGCAGAATGTCAATCGGGTAGTGCAACGCATGAAATATTGCGGCGGCACATTTTCAGGATATAAATCAGTAATATGCGCAGCAGATATTACCGTAGTCGGTCACTTGTGCACTATGGAAGGACGCAAACCAACCACGGAGCGCGTAAAGCAGATCATGGATTGGGACGAATTTGCGGACCTATCCCAGGTCAGAGGTTTCCTCGGTACTATCGGCGTACTACGAAGTTATATCTCTAATTATGCAATTAGAGCCAGGTTCCTACAAAACTAACGCATAATCGCGAGCCGTTTGTTTGGGGACCTGACCAAGAGGAGTCTGTAAAATTATTAAAGGATGGAGCACAGAACGCATACGCGTTAAAAGCAATTGATTACGAAGGACAGGAGATGTAGTATTGGCAGTGGACAGTTCTTACATAGCAGTGGGTTTCTATATATTCCAAGAGGACATAGACGATGCCAAGAAACACTACTATGCGAGATTCGGCTCTATTACAATGAATGACAGAGAAGCGCGCTACTCCCAACCGAAGCGAGAACTGTTCGGATTGAAGCGTGCCCTCGAGAACAATCGAAAATGGTTAATTGGATGCCGTAAATTGGTAGTCGAAACCGACGCGAAGTACATTGCTGGGATGCTACAACATCCTGACATGATGCCGAACGCGGTAATTAACCGATGGATTGAACAAATTGGGATGTTCCACTTCGCTCTGAGGCACAAAGCTGGAAAGACCTTTGGGCCTGACGGACTTTCACGCCGTTACAGGCAACCAAATGATCCGGACCCTGAGCCAACAGACGAGGAAGACATTGATGACCACGGACCCATAGAGTTAGTGATCGCAGATCCTACGGAGCCGCAGCCATTACCAATTGAGGACTTTGTTAATGAAATTGATAACCGAAAAGGCTTCTTCCAAAGTATATCTTCGGCGTCAATCAAAAGTGAACTAAAAATAGTGGCCGATGGCGCATCGGACCCTCATGCAGTACTACTGGCGGAAATCCTAGAGCAGATTGAAATGGATGAAAGCTACAGTGGGATCGCCGTATCTATAAGCTGCTTTTCACAAGAATTGGCTGAAGCCGATGTATACAGACTAGGAGAGAAAACACTACTGGAAAGACATTTGAATGGAAACAAAGAAGTGCTAGGACCTGTGCGCGTGGTGTGGCGGTGCTGGCGGAGCCAGCCGAGTGGAGTCTGAACCACCTTAGACACTTTCACGCATGTTTGTAGCACATCTGCATTCACACTCACGACATTGTCCACGCTTTCTCCGGCTTTGCACCTTCTCTGAGACAGACTCCGGCTTTGCACCTTCTCTGAGACAGACTCCGGCTTTCCCCCGCTTTCGGCTCTAGGCAGCCTCCATCTTGGTGACGAGAGTAGATTCGACGACCACACATAACCGCTGGCAAACTGGCAGACAGAAGAAGAGACGACCAACAGAGCTGGCAAAAGGCACAAGAGATACTGGAACGGATATCACAACTTAGAATCAACGATCAGATAAGACAAAGAAACATATGACAGCACAACAGAACTGCCAGCACACCGACACTTTCGACACACAGCCCATCAACAGAATCAAGCCTCACGACAACACCATCGACTCGCAGCCCCCATCATCACCGATAACAGAAAGACAACTGACGACAGAACAAGGACGACCCTGACCCCAGAACAAGAACGACCCCCGACCCAGAACAAGAACGACCCCCGACCCCAGAACAAGAACGACCCTCGACCCTAGAACAAGAACGACCCCCAACCATTCAACAAACACAACCCCCGACCCCCGAACAAGACGACGACATGGCCAACAAAACGACCTCAAGCTCTTTCGTGGCGACTACGGGACCTCCGATGAGAAACCACACACCTGGTTCCACAAGCTGGAACGACAATTCGACGAGAGTACACCAAACGTACGGAAACATTTCAAATTCGCGCGTAACCTCGAACCCGGACATACGGCAGAGAAATGGTATGAAAATCGAACGGCAGCTGAGCTAGCAGACTGGACCGTATTCTACGAGGCATTTACAACATGATGGCCGAAACCGACGGTCAACATACCAAGTCGCGACCACCTCCTATCGATGCTCATGAACATGAGGCTCGACGAAGCAAGCGTAGGATGCACAGTAGGACCAGCAGATGAACAGGTGCTCTCTCACCTAGCATGGGCCAAACAGGTGAAGAACATAGTCAACGCCATACAGGATGATGGAGGCCTGCTCATCACCCGGTACGTGACACCCTACCTCTGCCGATACGTCTAGCCCTGGTCTCCTTAGGCCCGACAGCGACAACATGGACAGCATTCCTCGCCCAAGTCACCTCGATCACCTACGCCGCCCTGAAGAACCAACTCGACCTACTCGCGAGAAGCACACCCAACCCCATGTCGACCCTAATGTCGAGGTTCGCCAACCAATCGCTATCGCCTTTCACGCCCACACAACAACCAATATACGGCAACCCAGCTCCATACCAAACCCCAACGCCGTACCAAGCACCAACCACTCCTACAGCGATGACACTGTACACTTCGAATACAACCCGAGCACGAGACACCCCGCCGCACATGAGCTCATGGGCTAGCACCGTCCAAACGCCAGTACAACAAACCCCCCAGACCTCTCGATACATCACGCCCGGTGCACGACAAGCCCAAGGCGAACAAAATCCCTTCCTTAGCACACCAAGCACCGCCCGCGAACCCCAACTCCATCTTCTACAACAAAACACCACAGACACCCCAGACACCCTCTCCGACCCCACGAACACAACCCAACCTTGATGCCAACGAACTCGCCAGGAGAGCCGTCGCCTCGTCAGCAACATACACAAACGACGCCGCAGGCGCTGCACAGTATAACGCCGCGCTCGCCGCTTGGAACGCGATGTACCCCAACATACAAGATGCCAGCTTCATGATGACCTCGTACCCACTACGACCAGGCACGGCCCCCATCGGATCCCGCGAATGCTTCTGCTGCGGCATGACAGGCCACATTGCCACAGGAGGAGGATGCACGAACCCCACGAGCCAGCTCGACAGATGAGAACAGAACTGGTGCATGTTCGTCAGCCGCGCACTCTTTTCGGGCACGTCAGGACACGGTTCACATCGCCCAGATCACAACAAACGACGAGGCACCTATCCACTACAGCACCGCCATCTACGACATGGAAGCATTGCAGTTCGAAGACGAGAATGACGACCAGGGAAATGGTCAGGAGATGAGCACGTAGAGGGCTGCGCATCTCTCCCAACAAATACCTTGGAGATCGACGAGCGGAATGGAAGATCGAGATGCCCAGCGCTCTCTCTTACCGAAGCAACTGGCGCCCGGGACGTTACTAGTACTACCACAGATGTATCCGTACCACAAAATACATCCCACATTTACAAGTACAAAACGCCCATGGAGGAAAGGATTGCATTGATGGGAACGGATGAGGATGACGAGAAGACACAACCATTCCTACAACGAATACAGCTGAAGGGCTCAAACGGCGCCGTAGTCAGAGCAACAGGCCAAGTTGATGATGGCGCATCAAAAAACTGCATCTCGAAGAACAGATGGGACAGATACGGACACTGTCTAAGCCCACTAGGACCATCAAACACGCTCATTAAGGTGGAAAACGATGCCCAAATCAAGTCAATGGGCAGATGGCGAGGAGGAGTAACGGTAGGCGGCACGGAAACCCAAAGTGACTTCGAGGTTTTCGACTGCAAGAATGCATTCGATGTTATTCTAGGTAAACCGTGGCTAAAAAAGGTACAAGCGATACACGACTACAGTACAGACACCATCACGATCAAAGATGGTGAAGAACGCGTGGAACTAACAAACATAGAAACCCCGGCACCACCCAAGATCATGGCCATCACGACGAAGCCCGAAACGACAGCACCATCCCCCGAGGCCGAATCCCACAGAACGAGTATGAAGAGAAGAAACGTATGTATGCAAAACTCACGGCCTGTCAATGCCAGCACGAACAACAGATCAGAAATGCAGAAGCGAAGGCCAGAGACAATCGAACACGCTGCGCAGCAGACACCCGCAACACCAGGTGAACAAACGAGCCATGTGACGAAGAACTCGAAGCTGAGTGGTCCCGAATACATCTATTACGAACATCTGACGAACCTTGGGCAGAACAAAATGGGCAACGTTCCTAAACCTACACGAGGCACAAGAGCTGAACCCGGAATGGGAACAATGGTACACGACAAACCAGACAACAGGTGGAACACAACACCCAGCCCAAATCGCCAAGAAAGCCGAACACGAATGCCAATGACAACTAACGGCAGATGTAAACGCTGTATACGAAGCAGCCCACAAGACACCACCTACCCTAGGATGCAGAGAGAGGAATATCGACGACATCAAGAAACAACGAGATGACACAACGCAACGAGCCACAGCAACATGGCGATTCCACAGACAAACTTGGCAGATTGGAACGCTATTCGGAATTGACACAACAATAACGACCAACCAGGACCAGCTGGCAGCACTCATCCAATCCGAAGCACGAATACGCCAACTCCAGAGCAAACTCGACACACTAAGACAGATGGCACAAACATCCAACACATCAGACAACGCAGAACCCACCAATGCGACAACAAGCGACACGACCACGATCCACGCCCTAGGCGACATCAACACCGAAGACTTCACGATTGATAGAGGAAACAATGAATCACCCAGAATACAAGAACCGTTCGCGGAGAAACGAGTGGCCGAAATCCTCGAGAAGATAGAGATCGGAAAAGACCTAACCCAAGATCAAAGGGAGCGAGTCAAAACCCTTATAAGTGAATACGCTGACGTGTTTGCCCTATCTCTCAGCGAAGTACTCTACGTAGACTGGTACACCCACAAACTCAACTTCGACCCAGAAACAAAGTTCACGACGAAAGTCAACCAGCGCCCAGTGACCGAAGCACAAAAAGGATGGTTCAACGACATCCTAAACGACATGGAGAAAGCACACGTCATCCAATGAGTACCAGCCGACTTCATAAAGAACCTGAGCAGCACAAATCTTGCTCCGAAGGAAGCAGGCAAGACAGGAATAACTCGAACAGAAATCCTCCGGCAAGTAAACGCTGAGTGCATACGCAACGGACTACCACCATTCTGGGAAGAAGCTGTCCTACCAGGCGAAACCAATGAAGCTCTTCTGGAGGCCGTCGAAGGAAAAGCACCACACGAGAAGAAGACAAAGTGGCGGGTATGTCATGCATTCAACACACTGAACAAAGCAACACAGGTACCACCTTTCCCAGCCGGCGACCTCAAGAGGAAACAAGAGTTCGCAGCAGGCCATAGGTGGGCAAGTGTTATCGACTTCGCAGCTGGATACTATGCAGTTCCGTTGGACGATGACTCAGTACCCTACGTGGCGTTCTACGTAGAAGGCCGAGGATACTACGTCTACCTTAGGATGCCGTTCGGACTTACAGGAGCACCAACAACCTTCTGCGAAATGGTAGCGATTGCCCTCGATGACATGATTGGAAGAGAACTCGTGAATTGGATGGACGATATATGCATGCCAGGTGACGTCTTCGAAACTAAATTCTCGAACCTCAAACGTTTCTTTGACCGCTGCCGTTCCAAGAGCCTCTCATTATCACCATCGAAGATGAAACTCTTTTTCACTGAGGTTCTCTTTGCTGGAGTGATGGTCGGACCTCAAGGTATCAGACCCAATCTGGACAAGGTAGGAGCCGTGGTGAACTGGCTGGTACCAGAGACGGTCCAACAACTCATGGGATTCCTAGGCCTAACAAATTATTTCCGGAGACTAATCACTAACTACGCACGAATAGCAGCACCACTATCCGACCTGACCCGCGACGTGAAAATCGATCAGCCAAGCGGCAACTGGAGAACACGGAAAGGAGCCTACAAGCGGGCAGTCGCAGCAGCATCACTGAAGGACAAATGGGGCCAAGATCAACAAAAAGCATTCGTCACGCTGAAATGCCTCCTCTCACAGGAACCCCTACTCAAGCCTCCACAATATGACGGTCGACCTTTCCGTGTCACAACAGACGGATGCATGAATGGGTTCGCTGGGTTCATATCGCAAGCCTTCACAACAACGGATATCAATGGCAAGGAAACTACATGCTGGCATCCCATCAGCTTCTGTTCAAAGCGTACATCGAAAAGCGAAGCTAAGTACGAACCGTTCCTACTAGAGTTCGCGGCACTAAAGTACAGCCTAGACGAATTTGCACCTTACATATACGGAGCGCCAATCGAAATCGAAACGGATTGTCAAGCACTACGCGACTGCTTAGTACAGGAAAAGATGAGTGTACACCACAGTCGATGGAAAGAATCAATACTGGCGCATAACATTATAGCAATCCGACATCGGCCAGGCATAGAAAATCCGGTAGCAGACGGACTGAGCCGCATGTGGGAAGGACGACCGAGATCCAACACGGACGGATCACACTATACAGTCCTCGCTGACTGGGAGGCAAACCAAGGCATCACAAACGACATCCTCAACATCTCAGACAATCAGGACACCCTTACCACCCACTCGAAACCCTATTTGCCAACGACATCTTCTTTAGCCCCATCGTTCACCACCTTCTCGGGAAAACAGCAGGCGATACACCATCAGACAAACGGAAAGCAACACACTGAGCGAAGGACTTCATGATCGCGGAAAACAAACTATGGAAAGTCAGCACAAAAGCTAGCGACCGAGTAGCGAGAACGGAATGTGTTCCAACAGAACTGGGCTTCAACGTGGCACTGACAACGCACATCGACAAGGGGTGCTTTGGACCAGAACATGTCCAACTACACCTGCGAGACAAGTATTTCTGGCCAGGGATGCTAACCGACTGCAGACAAGCCCAACTGGAATGCCCACGATGTAAATCGTTTGGCGCGCCTACCAGGAACTCGGCCTTACAACCGATATGACGGACGCATCCATTCCAACTAATAGCAGGAGACTACCTTTCCCTACCCCTCAGAAAAGGCGGTTACAAGACGGTTGGTTTGTATATCGACACCTACTCGGGCTTCATATGGAGTACAAAACTCAAGCAAAGCGGCACCGGAAAATCGACCATCAACTCACTAAAAAGCATATGCAACGGATATGCCATCCCGAATACATTCATGGCCGACGGAGGATCCCATTTCAACAACAACGAAGTGGACACCTTCTGCGACGAGGAGGGCATACGCCACATCACAACACCTGCATACGCACCATGGGTCAACGGCCTGATCGAGAACGCCAATCGACTACTACTAGGACGACTCAAGAGACTCTGCGCACCAAACCACGATGAAGACGAAGATGACCCCACCGCAGATGCCAAATCCATCCCGACAAACTGGCCAGAACATTTTGAAGAAGCCATCCAACACTCAACGATAGAATCACCCCAGCCCTCAACGCCACCCCTCGAGAACTCCTATTCGCGTTACCCTTCCGCAACGATAGCTCACTTCCGCTGATCCATAATCCGACAACACCCGCTGACACGCACACCAACTTCACACTAGGAGAGATTTTCCGAGCCAACGCACACCTCGCCTCACTACACGATGCCGACGGCCGCAAAGAAACGTTCGACGCAAATTCGCCCATCACGAAGTTCAAAATTGGAGACCTCGTTCAAGTATACGACTCCGCCTCTGACTTCAATCACAAATCAATTAACAAATTAACCCCAAGTGGTCAGAACCACGTATCATATTTGCTGAGTTTTCTAATTCCTTCTCACTATGCACCATGAATGGAATGCCACTAAAAGGCATTACCCATTCTAGATGAATGCGACATTATATCCATTAAGAGGTACACTACTAGACACACTATACCCACGAGAGACCGAAGATACTACACATGAAGACCTCGACATTGCCGACGCTGAAGCGAGGATGACGGATGAGTTCACAGACACAGAACCCATACCCGAAAACACTCCCTAAAAACAGGTTGTTTTAAGCCAACAACCGTGGACACCTCCCCGGTCATCCGATGCACCCACGTGTGCACAGCTGGGTGGTGGATCGAGTGGCGCAGAGCAAGCGTTTCTTAGAAGGAAGCCCATCCAGGTCGTCCGAGTCGGACGACACTAGAAGGGGGGCAGATGTGGCGGTGCTGGCGGAGCCAGCCGAGCAGAGTCTGAACCACCTTAGACACTTTCACGCATGTTCGTAGCACATCTGCATTCACACTCACGATGTTGTCCATGCTTTCTCT
>JADNRV010000632.1:0-20819 GCA_015499995.1 Flammula alnicola
TGCATGTGTTTGGACACCCATGGGACCTATCCAGACCATTGCTCATAAATGCAAGTATCCTGTACCCGTGGCCAAGGGTACAGGTTTCTGAGGGTGCAGGTGCAGGTCGAGGAAAATTTTTCCCATGGTTTACCCATGCCCATCACTATGTATCATTAGAACTAAGTCAATCCTTAATTGGAATCATTTATCACTTCAAGGAAAAATGACAAAAACCATAGGAGTGCATTCATCTTATGGTATTCTATATCACATGCAAGTCAGTATTTTACTTCTCATTTAATCTGTCACCTTCTCACTGTCAGCCTTCAGATACCTCAAGAATCACAGCCCACTGCTTCTGGCATCAGTGTAGCCAATCTGGAACCTTGTAAGGCACCTCTTAATTTCTAGAATAATAAAATGCTTATGCATCTTAGTTCTGGAGGCTTGCAATCACATATTTTTATCTGGGTTTCTCCCTGAATTCACAAGCCAATGAATGGTATGTCAACAGATATTCTCAAATATGTTGGTTCTAATACTTTACAGACTGCAGCCAAAGATGCTAATATGCTTAATATTTTGGGTTATCCACAACCATCTACATTCAGCATTTTAATTATTTTGTGTCATTTCACCTTGATTTTGATGAAGGATCATCATCAGGATGGGTAATGAAATGCCCTGTGACTGTATGTCTATAAAATGCTTTTCTGTTCACCACTAATTTCTTTGTTCAGATACCAAAATCTACCAAAAATTTTGTGTGGGTCTCCCACCACCTCATTGTTGAATTAGCAGACCAGTGTTGAATAAGCAGACCAGACTCAGTAGTTCTGGGATCCAATCACTGAGGAGCATGGGACAACCACATGTGATTATAATCAGCCCCAGTCCAAGCTAACTACTGCATACATCAGGAATAATCCAGATGTGGCACAGTAGACCTGAGCCTCTGCAATTCCCAAAGCAGTTGCATCTTTATATAGACAAACAGTGACTCTTTAAATATTTTCTTTAAACAAATTTAGCAGCTTATTCATGTATGCTTCACATACTTAAAAAGATTTAATGTTGAAGATAAAGCAATTGCCCAGGAGGTAGATAAAAGAGGGGTAAAATTCTTGCAAATGAATACAAGAGCCTTAAATTTCTTGATAGTGAGGTTGTTTGGAAGACACTGTTTCTTCTGCATGCTTTGAGACTAGTCTGATTCTGGTGCCATTAAACATCATGATGATGCTAGGAGCTGAGAATTCCATGTGATAGTCCATTAGGTGGTTGTGGACAGGTGTAATTTCTTTCTGGATCAGATGATTTTCATATGACATTAGAAAAAATAGACACTGCCAGGTTATCGAGAAGCTTGAGTAGATAGCTTTGTTCCTTATACAAATGACAGATATTGTGACTATAGCTTACTAGTAGAGATAAAACATTGATTGTAGAACAAAGTATGAGGTTTAGAGATTGAGGAAATAGAAATATGAAAACGAGATCAATAATAAAGCTACATCAGATAAAAGATTACAAGATATGCAAATGGAATAATACACTGCAGACAATAAGAATAAAACTGCTGATAAAGAAACAACAAGAAAGCCTACACAGGAAGAAGGGAATGAATCTCCCTTTTTTTTTCAAGAACTCTGAGCAGTGAATCTGGGTGGCCAAAATAAATAAATAAATTCAAGACCAGACAAACATCTGCATGCAGGATTTTTATACCAAAAAGTAAATCAGAATTGACTGAAAAATTCAGTTGCAAGAGAGTTTATTATTTTTAGCTAAGCATTATTATAGATGAAAAACATTTATTTATATACATAAAGCAGCAGATGTTCATTCAATTATTCCCAGCATCTATTTTTGAATCCAAGAGCATGCATGGCACCCAAAGACCCAATCTAAAAATAAAACCAACCACCATTTTGCAAACCAAAAAGGTAATATTTCCTAATAAAGGTGGGTACTGGGTAGAGCCAATTGAACAATGTTAACTAGCCCTGGGTGTATGGATTGCTGGTCTACCCAGGTCACTTTTACCTAACTGATTGGTCTCAGTGCCTGCGATGCCTTCCATCCTTGTCATTGAAGTGCCCTCTGGAGGGGTATCCCTCCTGTAGGTCCTCTCAATGAGGGTGCCACAGTACACTAGTCTAATACATATTACAGATTTAATTTTATCCATCCTAATCTTAAGTGCACACATCCAGGGGCCTTACCTCCAAAGTCCATATCTAAACAGTTGCCAAGGATGGCCAAATCCCAAAAAAATCAGTGTCATCCCCCATATTCCACATATACAAGGGTAAGCAACCAAGCTAATGCAAGTGTGAGGTGCAGCACTGCAGTTTGAAACACAGAATCAAAAATAGTATTGCAACAAGTATAGATTCAATATGGATACAAGAAAGACATATGGTGTTCCACAGATTGATAGGACAAAAAGGAGGTCTACTATACTTTCGGCAGGCTGAAAATAGCAAAAATATGTGTCAGAGAAGCATCGTGAATAGTCATGACATTCGTGAACTCATAACAGGGTCGTAAATGTGTCGTAGCCAAATATGAGAATAAGAAAAAGCATCAGAGGTGTGCGGGGCGTTGGACAGTCATGGTCTAGTTGATGGACATGTGGTGTGATGCGAATGTGCAAAGCAGGACAGGCGAAATGGAATAGGATAAATAATATTGAAAAGGAGAATCATAAAGCGCGAAGGATGCCGCGACCAGACGAAAGCCGTTCGAGAAGAAAAGGCCATCACGAGGCAACGACGAAGCCCGTTGAGCTCGGTGGCCGCGAGTTGGACGCCGAGTTTGCGCTCTCGCTCCTGCCGCGTGGTCGTCCACCCAAACCGAGAGACGCCTGAACAGGGATCGGCTTTTTCGATGCGAGGGACATGTCATCTTGCGACTGCGACCGCGAAAAAAAATCATCTTCGCCTTCGTACGGCGACGAGGACGCGTTGATCTAGGCGATAGATGGACGAGACATGAAGAGACGCGTAGGACACGAGAAACGAAAGGACACGAACCCACTGCCCAAGAACATCCGCGATCCTCGACGCCTCCTCTGCGCTGAACCGCCCGTTGCACCCCTTTTCCGAATGGAGCCTCAACAGTTCGCTGAGCGTCCGCTTTCCCTGGCCCTTGCCAATGCTGCTGCTGCTGCCGTCGTGACTGCCGGCCCTGCTGTGCGTGTCCGCGGAAGAGTACCTCGTTGACCGCCCCGGTGTGACCTCTGATGGAAACACGATGGAGTTTCTCGGGGTGGAAGTGGACCGGTGATGTTGGGGCTGAGATAAGTCGGCGCCGGCGGGCTGTGGGGGTGTAGAAGGCCGTGTTACGTCCGAGATATCAGTGAGAGAACGATCCCAGTCGTCCTCTGGCTGAGAGTCCACGGAAGAGAGGGAGAGGGAGGAGAGGGAGCGGTCGAGGGATTCGGGCATGGGGGAAGAGGTGGTCAGTTGTGGCGAGGGTGGGATTCGATGATCAAGTAAACAATTAGGCTAACACGCGTAAACAACACCGACGCGACGCGCAATGTCCGACTTTTGTTGTGTCTTCTCGGGTGCTAGAAGATAGTGAAAAGACCGAGAAGAGACAAGAAGGAGAGAATAGACAAGAATAACGCAGGCTGTGTTTTATTATGGGTGCAAGGACAATGGCTGCTGAGTCAGACCCCCCAACATAGGGTGATCGGGGTCTGAATATTGAATATTGAATAATTGAATGTTGACCTTTCTTCTGTAAGGACTACTGAGTAGGACTCAAAGACCCTTATATACCCCGCGCGCCACACTTGCTGTAAGAATACTCTCCCCCTGTCTTTTATTCAGACTCACAATCCAACCATAGCCGCCAATGGCGACCTATCAACCCACCTATCCTTCCTCGTACAACCACCAGCAGCACAGCTCTGCGTCCCAGCAGTCGAGCCAGTCTCGAAATTACCTGCCCATGCAGCAGCCGCCATCGAGCTGGGGGGTTGCCCCTCCTTTTCCTGGCGCACCTCCAATACCCGCTGGTGTATCCGTAAATCCTCAGCAATGGCAGGCTGGCTTTTGGCAGTATAACCCTGCTTACAAGCACAACAGCAATCCACAGCAGCAGCACGTACCTTGGATTCCAAGTCATCACTGGAATTCTTCATCTCAGCGGCAGCAGCAACCTCAACAGCCCCAGCAGCAGCAGGCCTCCCAGCAGGCCTCCTTTAACCCTTACAAGCGAGTCCCCCGTCCTCCAAGCGCAGAATATCTCGCTACAAAACTATCAGATAACCCCCTTGGACTCAGCAACATGACTCCAGTATCAATGTATGTACCCCCTCTCCGTTCATCATCCCATCGCGCCTAAAATATATCCTATAGCGAAGAATATTATAAACAAGGCCAGCCAGAGCCTGCACCTGCAGTCCATACGCCCTGGATCTGGAATCCCAGTGCCCTCGAAGACGACCCGTCCGAATCTACCCAGCCCCAAAGACACCGCAACGCCACAGATCCCACATCCAACGGTTCCTCGCCCTCTCAGAGCAGACGCAACTCTGAGCCGCCACCTGGCTCATCCGAACAGCAGATTGAACCCGAGTCATTCACCTCCAAGCTCGAGCTAAAACCAACATTTTCCAGCAAGATCGTTCGCACACCTGACCACTATCGCAATGACTCGAACCACACACCATCGCCTACGCGTAGCTCCTCTCGCGGCACCTCATTCGACTCTCAACTCTCCTCGCGCATGGCCTCGCTAAGCACAAACGGCACCAGCCCAAACCCCCTCTCGCGGCACTCCTCCATGCCCTCTTCCTCTTTCACATCCTTCTCCTCATCGCCAACGAAGATGGAGTTTCCCTCGACGGCCCCAATGCTCACAGACCAGATCTCCGACGAGCCAGCAAGCATGCTCTCTCCGTTAATCATCTCACATACACCCAAACTCCCTTCCAGCTCTTTGCGCACGGTGCGGAACCACCATCCCAACCCCATCCTCGCCACACAGTCGCTCGACACTATCCCAGAGGCGCCTCCAAGAGACCGTTTCGGACACAATAGCAACGGCAGCAGTACGCCACAGAACAAAGGCCGCGAGTACCCGGCTGTCGGCTCGTCCTACCCACAGCAGCCACAGCAGCAGCAGCAGCAGCAGCACGCACATACGCTGCCCAATCCACCCAAGTCGCAGTTCTCTGGCGACTATTCACAGTCGCCCCAGATGCCCGTCTTCCCTCCTCCGCAGCCGCTGCCGCCCAGGAACCGCGATCGCGATAGGGAGAGAGAGCGCGAGCGCGAGCGAGAAAGAGAACGAGACAGAGAACGAGAACGAGAGCGAGACCAGCAATGGGACCGCGACCGCCTCGGCAGCCGACACACCACGACCTACGTCGACCCCTACGTCTCCACCACCCCCTCTCCACGGAGTCGCGGAACGCCCTCCTCGCGACCCTCATCACGCCCCTCATCCCGCCCCTCCTCAACCCACGAGTCGCCCACACACCTCGGCTCCGCCGCATTGCACTACACCCCGCCCAACCCCAACCCCACCGCCGCCACCTCCTCCAATTCTTACCGCACAACACCCTCGCCGCCCTCGGCCTCCATCACCTCGCCCACCCTCGTACCAAGACTCGCCAACCCCCTGCCCCCACCCCCGCAGCCCTCCTCGCGCACGCCCATCGTCCCAAGGCAGCGCACGCCGCCGCTGCACTACCACACCCGTGTGCGGCACGGCTTCTGGAACCGGCGCGGCGACCACCTCACGTTGGACGGGTACATCGTGTACGCGCCGCAGGACAAGGCCTACCCGGATGAGCTCTCGTTGTACCCGCTGGAGGAAGAGGGCTACCGCGACCAAGACGAGGTGTTCACGGCGTTCTTGACGCGGCCTGAGCTTCCGCAGAGTTTGCCGAAGCAGGGGAAGGCGCCTGAGTGTCCTTATGATGCGGTATGTTTCTTTCTTTCTTTCCTTCTTTCTTTGAGTTTCTCTGATTATGTCTTTTGTAGTTCGTCGTGTACGATTATAAGTAGTAACATACCCAAGCAACAAATACCTCGATACTCCAACAACTAGATACAAACGTGCCAACGTACGCAAGAAAGAAAGCTTCATCATCGCATGCTGCATCTGTACAATTCACCAACAACAATATATCTCGACCCTTCATCTCCAACTTCATCTCATATCTACTTGCTTATCTCTCAATTCTTTCTCTTCATTCCCAGTCCAACTCATCCTCAACGAAGATCCGAAGATAACCTATTTATGCCAATCAAACCCCCAGTTCCGTCGTCATCAATCGACGCCTGATACCACCCATACCCAAGCTCCGTGCAACATATCCGATGTCATATGTACCACCTACTCATTGCAATATCCCATCTCGCCATCCAACCAATCTCTATCCTCTACCGTCATCTCTTGGGGTCTCTTCACAATCTTTCTTCCTTCTTGTCCTCCTTTCTTCTCTCTCTTACCTCATTACCTGACGACATCACCATCGCCTGCTTTGCTCGCATTTCCTCTCACGTCCTCTATCGCTCCATCTTCTTACCTCAAGTTCTTCATCTCCATTACTGTATCTATCATATCTTTCTCTCTTTTCATCTCCATTCCACTCTCTCTTACTCTATATATAATACAAAGCTTGTACTACTATAACCTCAACTAATTTATCTGGTCCGGCCGCCCTCGTAGCGATTAAATAAATTAAATGAACAAGACCAGAGCCGGTCTTCGAATTCCTGACATGCACGGTGCACTACGCGTCACTCTTGGCCCAAGTCTGCGCTCACCACAATTCGACGTTGCCTCCGTCTCGAGGCTGCGTTTTGCTGTGACATTACACTTAAAAATAAGTTTCAACTGTCAGGCAACCTGACCTGGAATCCCGAATTCTGATTCATTGCCGAGCAGAGCAATAAAACTGACTCATTTTAACCCCATGTCATGCCAACTTATCTTCGTCCTAGCAGCTATAATCTCATTACATATATCTTTAAACGTCTACGCGTATCGCCTTACTAACTAGTACCTTTCAACAATGACTAGTTAACTCGTACTGCAGAGTCACTACGGTGCTTGCACTGTCCGGTCCCGAAAACTTACAGTGACGAATTACTTTTCTATGGGTGAAATGAGTCTGACAACAGGGTGTTGGGGGTACCAACATCCGTAGTATATACATAGAACAGTAGATACATATAATATTTAGCGCCCATCGTTTCCAGCGCGGCCATTCTGTCAACACTGTACTACATCATCATTGATATTTTCGTTCCGGTCTTGACCAGGGTACATTGCTCGATCATCGCACAAATCGTCCTAAACGATGCAGAATGATGAATACACAAATACACGATAAATACACAGAGAGGAAACTGCAATACATAATTAAATACAGGTATATTTAATACAGTAGTAAGCCTACGTAGGTGACCGTGCAAACACAAAAAGATCTCATAACACAACCTGCCGACTCCTTCGCGATTTGTGAAGTGTCCCAGAGCGCTCCAGAGCAGCCTTGAGGTTCTTAATGTTCTGCACGATCTCAGCTACAACGATGCAAGTTCAATAGCATAGAAGCACCTCCAACAGACCAACAACGTACCCGCAAGTCTCGGACTCTCAGCCTCAAAGTCGCAGCGTTTACTTGCAGCACCGCGACTGAGGACTAATCTGAAGATAGAGGATGTCGTCGTGGATTGCTGGCAATTTGCGATGCTCTTGATGTGGTACGACGACGTCTTGCCACTATCGAAAACCACTCGGGCCTTATTAGTGGAGGGCATGATCTGTCAAAGAAACCTCAGCCCAAAAGTTACCCGGAACACGCAAGGTAGGTCTCGCATGGTACGGACATGTATGTAGTCGCCATCAATCGCGAGAGTTCGTTCTTGTCTAGCGACTAACATAGGGATCTTGCGATATATCGTATATTTCTGAACCGAAGAAAAAATTAATGCCATTAAACGACAACGGAATTGCTGGAAACTTTTGTACCTTGTAGGCCGCCGTAAAGTCCAATGCTGAGGATGACTGCTGCTCGGGAGTTTCAGACATTCGCTTGAATATGGATGCTAGAGTGACTATTAGAAATAATTCCAGATATAAGGAAGACAGCGCACCATGGGGATCAGTCGTCTTTCCAACATTCTTTAAGACTATTTGCGGAAGCATATTTCGTTTCACAAGCGACAGCTCCCGTTTTCCTTGCAGACTCGCAACCGTTCGGTCTAGAGGAATAACGATGCTCCTGTCCGGAACCAAAAGGGCGTAGTCGTTCGGATTCTCCAGTTTTCGCTTTCGACAAACTAATTCAAGGGCTTCTTGCATATACATGCCAGAATATCTGCACGCACAACTGTAAGCTCAAGTTCAGTTGGTAGCACACGAACGAAGAAGACATACACTGGTATCGTTGTTAAAGTGTGAACAGCATCTGCAGCATGAATACGCAGCAATATTTGAGGTCCACGACTAGATAAAGGTCCCAGCGATGTCGACAACATGGATCCAAGCATTGATCCATACATGGCATTCCCAGATGCTAAAGTGGAAAAGTTTGCATTTGGCAGATTGAGTCTCTCGGGCCTCTTTGACGCAGAAGTTCTTGAAGGGCGGCGCTGAATTTGGCTTTCCAACAGTTGGTTCTGTTGAACTAGAGAAAGGTAGGTTAGTATATCCTGGATGAAAACAAAGTACATACCCTGAATGGGCGTAGCTTCCAGAATAGCGTAAACATCTGAGAACTCTGTCGCTTTTTTCGTGCGATCAGGTGCTGAGAATAATTTTGACATTGAACGTCCACGGTAAGCTAAATACAGAGTGAGAGTAACAAAGGAACCCACCTGGACAATCGTCATCCACTTCTCCGTCATCTTCTGCCATCCTGAGAATCCATCCGACTGCAGAAAGCCTCGTCGCCCATTTAGGATCGTCCTCGCCCTTGAGACCATCGTCAAGCTTCGGAAGCCATCCTTCTTCCCAATAAGTCCATAATGCAAAACCAATGGCCTCTTCCACTGTAGCATCATGTCGCACCCTGAGAGTCAGAGCGATGCCGCGCGGTTGTTCTGCGTGCGGAAAGTATGCTTGTACCTTGGTCGAGGCGGCTTCTCCTCGTCCCGATATGGCACCATACATCTCTGTGAAAGGGTTCGAAGAATTTCCAGAGGCGAGCTTCATCGATAAGGCGGATTTAAGAGGTCTGAGAGGCAGCACCCTCTTTTTCGCAAACATGTTGTCGTGAGTGCCACTGCTTGCCGCATTAGAGTTACCCCTAGTCCTGAAGGCCGAACCAGTAAGACCTCCAGGGCGTTTGGAGCGGTATTCATCATCTTGCTTACTAGTAGCGAAGGAGTGATGTTGGCGGGCTTGTCGTTCTGCATTCTCGGTAACTGCCTGTAATCGGGCCTGGGACTTCAAGTTGGTATTTTTCTGCGGCGGCAGTAAAGGTGAGTGTTGCATGGCAGAGCCAACGTCAGCAGAGCCATTGGAGGTAAGATTCAAAGCGTTGTCCAATGTAGCACTCGCTCGAGTTGCAGCAAAGTCGCTGTAAAAACGTCATATGTAAATGACATGCATAGCTGAAACGTACTTACAGGTCGAATTCATCACCCTCGTCCATATCTGTCACGGCGATCCCAATGCCTTCAAATTCATCAGATGATGCCTCGTTAATAACAACGTCTTCATCTTCTGAGGACCAAGAGAAGTCAAATTTCGGAGATGGTGCAGGCTGTGCTACTGGGGCAGCACCAGGGCCTCGCCGGGCGGCCATTCGCAGTCGCCGCCGAGCTTCCATCTCTGCAGCGCCTTTGAATTTCGGGATAAACTGGACGACCTTCGCAACGGGGGCATCCACCAAAGCAGTAGCTTCTTGCACTTGAATAGCAGGTTTAGAAGGTCTTTCCTTATCCGATTCGGCGATTTCCACCCAACTACCTCCTTCAAATGCGACTTGACCTGCAGTCTGCATGCCGGGAACATTGGTGCATAAGGCTTCTTGTACATGAGTGTCATCCAAGATGATGCTCTTCATGTCTGGCAGACGAGGGGTATCTGATAATGGCTTCGAACTTGAGGACTCTTTGTCATGTATATGATGAGCAGGCCCTCCTGAGCGCTCGTCTGTAATTCGGGAGTGGTGAAGACGAGATGCCGGGAACCCAGGAAGACTTTCTTCTTCGCCCTCGGTCAAGTTTGGGCTCGAGGGCAGTGTTAATTGTGGCCATCGCTCTGCGTCAGCTAATGAAGCTGACAGAATATATGGATTTGAGTGGTAGGATGGGTCCAAAGATATTATACGCGCGCCATAGGGATCGTCAATGTCTCGCAAGTACAATAAACGAAGACGATGAATGAGGAATCTATCGTGAGGTCACTTGATATAAGCAACTGGTTTAGACAAGTCGAAGCCTACTCGGTATCACGAATTAGAGACATCTGGTTACTTGCATAGCCAGAGGCTGCAGCAGGTGAGATTTCGTCTTGAAGTGAGTTGGTGATGGTAGTGTATGTTGAATGAAAGGCAGTTGCTGCGCCGTGGTTGCAGAGGCGGTTGAGGCGCTATTGATTGCAACATTTGCTGTCGAGACAGATCCTGAGAGATCACGGCGATTGTCACGGAGGAGATGCTTGTTAACCTGATCCGGATATTGACGGCCCGAGGTAACCAAGGGTATGTGAGCACTTAAAATTGGGCGCCTTTTTTTCGATTAAGTTGCATGCGACGGAGTCCTGCCGGAATCTCATTTTCTGAAAGTTGCAATTACATTTGAGACGCAGCACCTAGTTTAAAGCGACTGTATTGTTGAACTTACTGCGTAAGAAGGCGGTATTTCGCTCTCCGTAGACGCCCCAATCACGACCTTATTGCCGAAGGTGATGGAATATCCGCACCAAGGGAAAGCTAGTGGAGGAATGGTAGAATTAAATATCGAAGAGCCGTGGGAGAAGAAACAACTAACTTCCTACTGGGATTAACGACGTTGAGGATTTGGTCATCATAGTCAAAGTTGGTCAGCCCCCCTTATCTTGCGAAATGAAGCATCCATATTCAGGGTCACCTAACAAACACCAAGTTCAAAAATAGTTGGTCGAAAAAGACGGCTGAAGGGTCAATAACCTTTGCTCATCATATCCAAGGACTCAACGGCCAATTTTCGACTGGTCGTTATGAATAGTAGTCGTCGATGAGGCGTAAGAGCGCCTAAGGAAGGAGCTCAGCAATATGAGAATTGTGTTGACGATTGTGCGTACATGTTCGGGATCATCCATAAACTTCGAAAACTTCTTCTCGAGATCTTAATAGAAGAAAGAGCAATGGATCGACGAGAGGGCAGACCTTGAGATACGCCAACGGTCTGGCGATAATAGTTCGGCCCAATCTAAAATAAAGGAGTGAAACGAGATAATCAACTGGAACGCTGGACTCAACAGTACCTTCACGATATTCTCGTAATGTGTTCCTCCAGAAGGGAAAGTACTTCTTGCTTTTTAGACAAGGGCAGATGACCTATCAGGATGTCAGGAACTGCATTCTTTAACATAAGTTCGTTTGATTTTATCGAGAGACATATTGATCTGGCCATATTTCTGCATCATATAAACATCCTGTGTGTAACTGGTGAGAATGATTTGACATTGAAGACGTAGATATGCTACCTCTTATATGAGCTGTCGTAGGATTTGCAACAACTTCATTTGATCAATCGTGCTTGTGCGTCTACCTTAACGAAATAGAGTTTGGGCCTGTCCTGATGTCAGCATTTGGATTTCAATACCGACAAGAAACACGCACAAAGCACCATTCGTATCTCGCGGAAGGGCAGCTTTGAGTTTCTTCAGTTTGAAATAAATGTCATCAGGACTGAACGTAGAGGGCCCGAGAAGTTGGGGTTGATTGGTCTGGACGATGAATTAAAATGCGGCTTCGGTTAACGAAGGATTGAGAAGCTTGCACGATCCGATCATATGTCAAGATGCTGAACGCAGCTTGAAGGATCTGATCAATGGGTTGCTTGCTGGTGAATGAGCCCTATCGTGTGAGAATGGAGGCTAGCATTTTGGATAACTCGAGACATATGCGGTTCATGGTTTTTCTCCTGCGGAGATTGACGATGGGTCGAACGCCTGTATCTTCGAGTCTACGCTGTCAAAGATCTCCGCCGCCTCAGCCTGACCATATCAAATTAATAAGAAAGTTCATCGCATCGGTAAAAAAGCTCACATCAGATAGCTTTTCAAAGGTGACTGAGGTTAGCGGTTCAATGAGAGGAAAAACCGACGATTCTGTGACGTAGAATGTTGTCTATGCAATCGCAGTCATCAATTAACCATAACCATCTTCAAAGGTCACAAAAGTCACCTTCAATGGCAGCGGCGAAACAGACGAGTCGAAATACCAGAATAGAAAATCTACCAACAATTCGCGACGTTGAGAGCATCAGAAACCGAGACCCTGGCTGATGACGTGCACCGGGGCGGCGGCGGGGCTCCCGGCTTGGAGGAATTAGCCAATCGCAAGCCGAAGTACTGAAGTTTTGCAAAATGTAATGGAGACTCGGCGTCTCATTGCGTCGACAGTTGATAAACTCTTTCACGTGTAATGATCCGTTAGTCAAGAAAAAGAGAACGAAGATGAGAACTTACATTGGAGGACCAACGTCAGATTGGCCTTTGATCACCAGAACGATTCAAGTTTCGGAGTAACAGTGTTCGTTTCAAGCGCGAGCGCGACGTAACGGTAAACCTAAGAACAAGGGAGAAAATCCTGCATTTAGATGCATTTCGAGAGAAGAATAAACCATCCTACCTCCAGGTTACACATGGCTGCAGGCGAATTCGACGAATCGGGGTTTTGGTTTTCGCGTGTGTGCGAGCCTAAGCGCATTCGATAGTATAGGATTACCACTGGCAGAGGAATCAAGTGATATGTTGCATGCCAGTGTACCAATGAAATTTGTGAACGAAGTATGACAGTACATAAGCTCACGCTTATCCCAAACCGGATATTGGTCCGACGGTCTACATTCCTGCACAACTCATGTTTCTGAATATAAGTACTTGTTCCAAGACCCGCAAGGGACAGATTCAGTCTGGCCTAGTGCGTCTCATCAATACCTGGGTTTAACGACTGGGACTCCCAAGGTGACGATAAGCAGTTGAAAATTATTGAATGGCTCGAAAAGAAATCCCAGTCAGTATAGATATACCATATTACATTCTGGTCTGATCCTGAATTGACTCGGGCGCAACACAACCTCGAGATATACATAAAGGCGCATAAAAAGAAAAGAGAAAAGAATAAGTGGACATCCTGGATGAAAGAGGAGTGTACGTTTACGATATAAAGATACAAAAAAATACAACAATTTATGTGAGACGGAACAGTCGTCATGGAGCTGAGGATACAGAAATCACAACAAGCCCAAAAGAACAAGCCGGACAGCAATGAAAAGGATCAGAAAAGAAAAGAGAGCATGGCAAAGAAAAAGAAATTTGAAGGAGGAAAAAGAGAAAGAATGAAAAGCTGACGGATGACAGCTGATTGCAAAACAATAGGCCAGTTTCACTTAGTGTTAATGTTCAGCAATTTGGCCAGCGCCTCTGACGGCCGACAAATGGCTGCGAACAGCTAGATGCATCCATCCGAAAGGGCCAAATCCTGCTGAACATCAACAATAATTGAAACTGGCCTATAGTTTTGCAATTAGTTTTCAAGCTCAAATAATAGGACCCAGGCCGAAATCGCCATGCTCGCTGCGCATATGTCCGTATATGCCCTCCCCGTTCGGGAACGTCTGCAAGCACACCCAGCAGATATGGGTTTTGCACATCGTGCACATCATATGGTTACACCCCTCGTCTTTCTCTATCGCAATCTTACAACCCGGGCACTGCTTGACGTCATGCTTGCCCACCCAATCTTTGAAAAGATCATCTCCACCGCTCGATTCGGAACAAGTGAGGCCATCGTGTGCGTCCGTGTGGCAGTTTGGACAGATCCTAAGGAGGCAAGTCGGGCATTGGATGAAGACGCCTTCTGGTGCGGCGCGATATACCTGCGGACAGTCGGGTGTGGGGCAGAAATGATATTCGTCCGGGTGGGTTTGGATATGTGCCGAGAAAGCTGCGTTGACAATAGCGTCGAAGTCCCCAACGGGCAACAACTCTCGTGCCGTGGACAAAGGGATGTGTTCCGTACACTTTCCTTCGTCTCCAAGACAAGTCAACGGGAAGAATTTGTGATCGATGGCCGCCATTAGGTATCTTTTCAAGCATGCCCGACAGAATGAATGTCCGCAAAAGAGCTGGACAGGCGACGACGCCTCGCTGAAGCATACTGGACATTCGTTCCGAGTAGCTGCCATTCGTGGCGGGTTGTACCGGTTTTTCATTTGGGCGCGGTTGACAGCCTCAGATGCGACGATGAAGGCGTCTTCGTCACCCCGTACCCTGAGGAAGTGACGCCAAAAATCGAGCACCACATTGTCGGGGCCGAGCTGCTTCTGCAACAATAGATACTCGTCGTTCGAAAAAGTAGCCGTAACACGAGGGTCCAAACGAATGACGTGCGACTTTTGGAACTGCAACTGCGCCATTTTGTGGAGGATCTTCTCGCGAACTACCACCCGACCTTCCGAGACACCAAACAATCGAATGATTCGCCGGGGAGCATCTTTTTCGATTGTGACACCTTTGAATTGTCGCTCGAGATCCTGGAGGAAGAGGATACCCTGATTCCGACCGAAGAAATCATCCCAGACTACTTTACCATTCTCCAGGAGTGGTTCGCCGTTCAGAATCCTCTCCACCCGGGATTTCAAACGACCGAGAGTCTTCATATCCTCTCCGGACAAGCGTAGCGAGATGTACGATGTTTTGTCTATGACCGAGAGATTGTGGCTTGGATCATGTCGCCAGATCTTCTCCGCGAACACCTTAAGCTCTGCTGCGAGTTTCCGGAACTTGTCCACCGACAACGAGAACGATATCGTCTTAATATGCCTCGCCACGATCCTGTTACGTCCGGTATATGCAGGTTTTCGGCCGTTAAGATTTTCAGCAGCTGCCTTCGCGTCGTTGGGAGTAGAAAAATAAGCCCAGGCACGCATTTTGCCTTCTTTGTAGGGCGGAGGTCTGAAGTCGAGGTCGATCATCGTTGAGTGGAACTGGTAACAGAGCTTCCTGATGCCGTTGATGGTGTCTTGGACAGTGTAATCGGGGTAGTTGGGTCGCTCCGTCACCATGCCTTGGTGTGGTCCGAAAACTTCCATCCCCTCCTCAGTGACGTTCACAGGCAGATTTTGGAATTTGACTGTCACTCTACCCACCGCCGGTACGCCAGTGTGCAAAGCAGCAACTGTCAAGTAATTGCCATAAGGGGTATGCCGCGCCTTCTGGATGGCTGCGTTCGCCTGTTCCTCGTTGGCATATCCCATGTAGACGTTCCGATGGGGGGCGTCCCAGTCGATGCGAACAACGGTATCCTTGATGAGCGTGCCATTCTGTTTCCCTTCCACGGCCATGCGAAGTTCCAGTTTATATCCAAATTCAATAGCACCATGAAGCGTCGTAAATGCCTTGTACGCCTCCGATGCCTTGGAGAACTGTACTTTGGCAGTCATAGGAGAGGCAGGGTTAAGGGGTCGTCTGATCTCGAGGATCTCTCCGAAAGGTCGCAGCATCCGGTTCAACTTCGCATCGCCAATATCCCTCGGAAGGCCGCTCACGAATACCCAAGGCGATTCGAACCCCGTAACGATGTCCTCTATCTCGAAGCCTGAACCGAATTTCAACCGCAGGTGCTGATGAAGGATGGTTGAATAGGATTCCGGAGGCCTCCTGATCATTGGTCTTGCCGGTGTCGCAGGTAATTCAGCAGGTATAGTAGGCAATTGTTTCGGTGGTTCCTATCCAGAGTAACGATTAGACGAGAAATGTGGTGGTGAAGAAACTTCTTACAGGTGGGTCGTCGTCGTAATCCAGGTCTTCGTGTATATAATTACAAGCATATCCGAGAGAGCACTGATTACGCAACCAGTTTCTACACCGTTCACTATTCCTGGGCCGAGGGTGTCGTTTGATCTCTGGCCCAGCAGCTGGCGCTAGATCTTGTTTAGGCGGTAGACGTTGTGGAGCGGGAGTTGGGTATTGTGGAGGCGGAGAAGGCGGAGGAATTGAAGTTTCAAATGTGTTTTCTTTCCTTTTCGTTGCGGCCCTCCGAGTCGACGAAGGTGGCGTCTCTTCGACGGTATCGTTGCTGTCACTCCACGCACTTTCTTCGGTGTGTACCTCCCAATTACGAGGATTGGAGGGATACAGAGCTCGTACATGGGCAGGTACCTCATCGTCACTGTCGTCAGAGAAGCCGTTTGTATCTGATGAACCGTGGTGACCCCTTGAAGACTTGTGAAGTCCAATCATCTTATCCCAATTGTGAACATCGTCCATAGATCTCGACGAACAATCCGCAGGTAAGGGCTGTGTGGGACGATGATGAGAAGGCGGCTTTGTCGTTGGCTTTGAGTTTTGTGCAAGCGGGGGAGAACTTGCCATCGTTTTCGCTACGTCCGCTGAAGAAGCCAGGGCAGGCAGTTTGACGCGTATAGGGTTATCCACCGAAATAGAACTGATTTGCGCATTGCCTGGATGCATCTCTGGGGCACAGTTGGCTGCATCTCCAGGCAGGATGTTCGACCCATTGCATTTCGCAGACCCTGCTGTAGCCTTCATGTGTTCGAAACGCACTTGTTCTTGGATCGCAATGGGCAAGTAAGCTTTCTTGTCAAGGGGATGGATACGAGAACATCGAGATCCGTGCGGACACCATCGTCTATAACTGACGAAATCATAGCATATGTCATTGAGTATGGCACGAGTAGGGAAGGCCTAAGTATACGTCAGCACAGGTTGTACTTTCTTGACTGTAGACGAACCTCAATCCCATAGGCTCGGAACTGTTCTCTGGTTCCAGACCCGGAAGTTGTGGAGGTAGCGGCAGACGCTAGAAATTGGTCATATCTTGCTGTCAGGACATTTTCAGCGGAAAGCGGGTCGTAAGTATCGGAGTCGCAGATATTTGTGGCATTTGTTCTAACTGCGCCGTCGATGCACTGGAAAGGAACTGGTTGAAGGGTAGGCTGCTGGGTGGCAATGAGGAAGGCTTAAATATAGATCTGGACAACGAGATACCTTATTCACGGACGACGACGCTTCAAGTAATTTAGAGAGGCTTTTCCTGGGCCTCGTGTCCGGTAGAATTGACCTCACATCAAATGACGTCGCCTGCATTCCACAAGTCTCAGCAAGGTTCAGTGCGACAAGGTGGGGAAAGACTAACTGATGGATTTGAGCTAGCCGTAGTAGAGACGGCGACAGGTTTTGCAGATAATCCTGCCCTCACCCTCCTATCCTTCTTCACTGGGGAACGCGGGGGCTATTCTCATTTGCATGGCGATCCTGACCGCCGATCGTGGGGGGTGACGGAGACATACCGAGGCCGGGAGGAGACGATGATGACACGGTCGTCATTGTGGTGGTGGTGGATAATGAAGGCACGAGCCCAATAGACTTGGCAGGAGAGGTGTGGATCGCCGACATCGAAGGACCAGGGGGTCGACGGGGCATTGCCGACGATGAGACGTAGTAGTAAAGGCGAAAGAGCGAACTGGGGGATTTTCTCTGCACGTAAAAAGAGAAGAGGTAGAACGTCCTCGCCGTTCGTACCTGTAGTGCAGAAGGTGGATGTGAGACCGAGGCCTGAGCGCTGAGCGGCACAATACTGGCACAAGAAGTTGAAGCTGAAGCTTGAAGGGTCACTATGTCACTGTGTGAGCCCTGTGTCCGAGCGTGACTCATTCCTTCCTTTTCCGGCGTATTTCATGACGGATGGAATTTCAAATCCGAACTTCTCAAGGAGCTTTCTCCTCTCCAGCCTTCAAATTTCAAACGTTCAAGTTCCTTCGACTTGAAATTATCCAGACTTGATAGGTCATTATTCTCGACGCCACAATTACGGGAACCTATAGCTAGACATTTACATTGCTGAATGTGCCGATAACCGGAGCATTGCAGCTTATGCCACCTATCTAAAGAAATTTAAGAGAGAAGAATACCACACTCAGCCCGAGGAAGCCCGACATAGTCTATCAGGAATACGAGAAACACGCCTCCGGTATTGAGATCCGACCCGGTATTGACTCGGAATACCAGGCAGTGGGAGATCAGGTATCGTCTTTGAGGGTGAGTTCAAAGACGGCTGTTGACTTCGACCCGTTAGATCCTTGTTCTTGAATCGCAGTTGCTCAGTTGGAGAGATCGACGAGATCGAGCTTCAAGTTTGCTGTAACAAGATTCCATCGGATATCATATAACCGACTCACGAGTGCAACACAGACGAAAGGACGCGCGCCGATTTTTGCACGACGATGTTTCGTGTCGCAAAAAACAGAATCATGAAGATAGTCTGATTCATCAAAATGAAGCAAAAAATTCCACAGGCCACACCGGGTATATCGCTCACCACCACCGCAGAGAAAACGGCCCGAAACACAATCCAGCTGAAACTGAGAATTGACAGCAGTAACCGGAACGAGAATAGCCGCTCGAGGTATGAGAAAGAACCTGGGTCAGCTAAGAAAAGACGGAAAATTTTGAGTGACAGCTGATCCATCCAACAACGTCAAACTCACCCCGATATATCAGCTCCAATAGCTGCATTATCCAGCTCTTCCAATGTTGACTAGCAGGTTGTGTTTGGATCTTGAGGTGCTGTCCGATAAGATGCGCAGACCCGTTAATCTTGTCAAGCTCCGTGTTAGCAGTTTCAGTTAAGTGATGCAAAGTTTTGACAAGGTCAGACGCTGCAACCGATGCTTCAGCTTGAATGACCCGAATATTCCTTGTCTCGCGTATCGACATCTGAAGGCTTTCGGATGTTTGTGCGACTTGATCGGAAAGCTGGAGGATGGACTATAACCATTGGGTGGATGAATTGAGAACGAGTACTGCAGAGAAGGTGAACGCCGACCTGTTTCATTTCATTGAAGTCCGTACCGAGTTCCATCCAACGTGCTTGGATCGTCAACTAGGTCATCAATGTCAAGCCATGGCAAATAAGCGATTAACGCAATCTTTGATTTACGAGGAATTGATCCAGCCGCTGATAACCAGCCTCGTGGCCAGAAAGTAAACTGTCAAACCGAGAAGCGAGCGCAAGATGCAGGGAATTAAGATGTTCGCTTAAACCATTGGAATGCTACAAAGCATGGAGAAGAGAAGGTCAGAAAATAAGTCGGTCGATGAGCGCATGACTGTAAAGCCCTACGCTATGAACAACATTGTCCAGAGCGAGTTCTACCTGACCATGAGTCAGCTCCATGTGGAAGGGAACCTAAACAAGAAGATACTCACTCGAGCAATAGACTGGACGTCTGCTTCTTCCCTCCGAGAGAGCATTTGATGTGCCGTACTCCAGAAATGTTGTAGGATCTACGGAAAATTCGGAATAGAATCAGGCGAGATGCTCGATCTTCATAAAACAGGGAAGCGACGAACATTGTTGACTTCGTCCTTGAGTTGCAGAATGAACTTATCTGTGCCCGATTGATGCCTTTCTGAGAGGCTTTTCATCTCGAATATTAGATGTTGCATTTCCTTCCCGTACATGCTTCAATAAACGGGAAATGTGATCAACTTGAGGAATAGGCTTACCATGGATCTTTGTGCCCAATCCTCTGAGTGCTTTGCTGAGGCTATCTCCCGGTCGACGACAAAGCGTATGAGAGCAATCTTTTCTACAGTGGCGTTGTAGTAGATATCCGGGCCAGATCTAGTGCACAGAGTTAAACTCCATCCACAGAAAAAGAAATGATGAACGTACCAATATCATTCCATCGGCGAAAAGCATGGCAAAGCTGAGCTGTATATCCATTATTCCTTGAATATATGCGCGAAAGGACCAAAGAAAAGGGATAACGCACGGACTTCTCGTAGATAGCCCGAATAGCTGGACCAGAATTGAGCACTTCGTGCAAGGGAGCTAAGGAGATTTTTAAATCGAGATTATGAGAATTTTTAGTCCGTCAAGCCTTACTCGACGCATTCGCCTTGCATTTGCGGAGAGATGTCCTTTCTTGCATACGTATCGTCAAGCGAGAACGGACGACACTCCAGAGGGAGCGAATGGTGCTTAGCCGTCGCTACTTCGCATAGTGTCATCGATATGGCAGCTTCAGAATGAGACGCGTTAAAATGATAGCCACAGCCGAACGTTTCTTGTTACCCTTTACTCTTGCGTCTTCATCCATACCCAATTCCGTACAGTGGATATGGATAAGTTTCGCGGCTTTCTTAAAACAATCAGGTTTATGCGAGGATTGTAGTGCCTCTAAAACCATGATGCTCGGAGATGTTGTCGTGCATATAGAAAGATGAGGGATTGTACCATAATTTATGCGCAAGGAAGTCGCGTCTTCTTCACTCAGAAGAGATTCTCATAGTCGGGCACATTAGACGACAGGGAATTTTAAGAAAAAAATTCAGACGTACCTATGTTCCCAAGTCCCTCAGCCTCAGCGCTTCCAATTTTGACGACAGCATTCGCTTTTCTTGGCCACGAGAATCCAAGACAGCCCCGTAAAGGTGCGACACTCATTAACAGAACAGGCAGCAACACAATCATGATTAGAATGAGGATGTGTCGACACCAGAGCAGAAACTTTTTTTCTAAGGTCCAACTTGCAAGAGATTCAAGATTCGTACGGAGTCCGGATGCGTCGCCAAGAAATGTCAGTATTTGATGATCATTGCGATGCCATTTGCAACAAACA
>JADNRV010000633.1:0-20752 GCA_015499995.1 Flammula alnicola
GTGTCGAGGAGCTCTAGTAACCGCGGAATAGTAGAAGTGACGTAATTTTAAGCACTGCTTGATTGCTTAGAAACTGGATCCTGAACTGTGTTTATCTGCGCTAGGGCCTGAAGACGGGACTGAGCTTCTTGATCTATGAAAAGAAATTCTTCGCCCTTGGACGCCCTGGAACGTAGGCAGTTGTATCGGGTTCCTTACGCGCGGGTCAATCTCGTCTTCGTTTAGGATTACCCGAGAGATCGGAATGTCTAAACCTCGACTCCGTACACCCGCACTGCTCATAATTGCAAAAATCTGAGATTCTCCATGGATGTAGTCGGATTTGTTTTCAAGTAACGACTTGGCACAGCATGCTTTGGCTTTGCAGGCGTCCTGACTAACCGCTTATTTTTACCCCGCATTCAGCTATTATTAGCATGATTACCATGTCACCGATTGCAGCGAACAGGGACCTCTCTTCTTTGTAGTGCGCCGTAAGCCTGCCAAAATAAACTTTATGTCATACTTAACAGCAGTCCATTATTGCCAACACAGTATGATGCATGATCCCCCCAGAGTACATCTTCTCCACTGTCCAGACTCCTCCCTCTTGTCGCTTTCTCAAAATAATCAAGTCGCACTGCACACTGCTTAATGCCTCGGTGAGAGAATAAGAACCCCTCGGTTTCACTTGTCATCCATAACTGACATCTCCTTGCTGATTCTTTTGCCGGTCCGGCAATGATTGTGTTCGGACACTGGAGACGCAGAAAGAAGATCGACTCCAAGTAAAGTAAATGCACTAGAACAAGACAACACGTCGTCATATGGATGAACTACGATAACGCTAGCGAAATCCCGAGATTTGAGGCTTTACTGTACAGTATCTCCATGGACCAGGATTTTCTCGCCTACAACAATTTCCAATTCTCCAATCCGGGCGATCGATCGTCCCCGAGTTTTCAATCCTTGTAGCGATGTATCTCGCAGAAATGCGTTCGCGATATGTCCAGCGGGTCGACGCTCGTCGAGCAGATGCATTTGCCGACAAATGGGTCAACTGGCCTGGCCCAACTTATGGCCACTTCCGGTGTCGTCGCTGCAATCATTTCCCGTCCGCGACGAGCGCGCGGCTCAACGGACGTCGAAAGATGCGGAGCAGACATACGAGCCCGCGGAACAGAACTGAGAATGGTGTCACGCGACGGTATAGCGAGGAAAGGTGAATGTGATTGGTCTGACGGGTGTGGAAATTCCCATGGTTTTTCGTCGAGTGGTTTTACGGAGGCGATGCCATTAACATCAAGCGTTGAAGTCGACGACGCCCAGCTGACTCGTTTATTGCCTTTTGAGGGGCTCGTCGAGAGGCTGGATTTCCGCGGTCGAGCGGTGTTTGCTGCGAGACTGGAATTTCGCATGGGCGATGCAATAGGAAATGTGGGCATAGAGCTCGACCGGTTTCTGTTGTCTTTTTTCTGATATTGCATAGGAGGGGGCGTAAATTTATCCTGTTCTCTGCGTTGTTTCTCCTTCAATTTCTCCTCTTTTTCAGCTTTGAGTCGGGCAATTCTGGCGATCTCCTTCGCCCTCATACGCTGCGACAAGCGTTAAGTTGGTTGGCTCAAAAATAAAGGCGCAAAAAATTAAATACCTCGGGATGTAACTCGAGTTCTGGAGGAGAGTCCGCAAACTCTCGCTTGATTATGACGATCCATATCCAATAGCTGACGGCAGCGAGGGTTATGCCCACCATGAAGGCCAGTCCTCCAAAGGCATATACCTTGATTGCAATCATTGCGATAGTAGGGAGGTGTGTGTTGTCGATAGGGATTTGGGAAGAGCCGAGACCAGAAACAGTCGGGAGAGGGACAGCCTCTCCTCGCTCAGCGAGAAGGGGCATGGCGTCAAAATGTTGGTTTGAGTGAGCGGTGTTGATCTAGTGAGCGTCGGTGCTGGGTGTCAAGCTTCAAGGCTTGCGCGTTGAGTAGGTTGCAAGCGATCAACGCTTCCGGAATGCAATATGGCAGGCCTAGTGGCGGTAAATGCGATCGTTTTCTGGGCTTGCAGAAAAGGTGGTGACGGTTTAATCATTAATGAGGACGGTTTGGAAGATTCCTCGCCAAATTTATAATGGTAAACTTGAAACAGAATTTTAATGCGTCCCGTGTCTCTGAACAACGAATTTCAATGTAAAGGGGACATTCGGTGCCTAAACTTAGTTGAGAGTGTGGCGCACAGTGGACCCTAACCTGAACCTGAGGTTGTAACCCTAACCCGATGGCCAGCACCGTAGCATTAGCATTTTCACGCGGAAGTGGGCCGTAGTGAGGAAGGTGTCTGGAGCGCTATTTCGAGGCTCTCTGCTTTCTCTTTCCTTCCTTCGCCACCCACGGAGACTGCATGGCAAGAAATTGGGACAGATACAGTCGACACGGCATTGATTTAGCCTATACAGCCACTTCCTTTGGTTTTTCTGCAGCCAAGATTGGGACTAGGTTAGGGGTGAGTTATTACCATTTGAATAACACATATGTCACTGTGCCTGTTCTAACCAAGTTCTGATGTCTTTCTCTCCAGTTTTCCATCGCCAGGACCCTTGCATCAACAGCGGTGGGGGTGACCACGACCGCCGTTGACCTTGCTCTCTTTGGAGGAAGTACTGTCACTCGACCTGTTTTCGGCCTTGCAGTCTCCACAGTTCTTACAATCGCCGAGCAAATCACTCTTGCGCCCATACATCTCAGCGAATACATCACCTCTACTTCACTCTTAGCTGCACACAGCTCTATCAACGTTTTGTCAGTCATATTCCCTGGCAGTAGTGATGCTTCCTTCTCTCTGGCGTCTTTCATTGGTCTCGTGCGACGTGAGTGGGCGCATACGGACCCGGGCAATGGGACCCTTCCTGAAAGGCAGTATGGGATTACGCAAGTCGCTCGTGCCATAGTGGGGTGGGTCGCGCTCCAGGGGGTCACACAGGAGTGGCAAGAGAAGCGCTGGTTCAAGTATTTGAAGGAGATGGACGTCATGGAGCCGCCCAAAACACTTCGATCATTGAAGCACAAGTGCGTACACCACAGAAACTCGACATTCCATCGTCCTAGTCCTAACCATCTTTCGACAGGACGTCTCGCATACGAGTTACCTCGGATATCATCTTTCCGGGCCAACAGGGTCCTCAAATCATCGCAGCCGACATCGGAGACCCTGAGGCTGCTCGCTCACATCCCTTCATGTCAAGAACCAAATCCCTCATTTCGTTGCATCGTCACCGAGTCGGAACCTCCCATTCCCGCTTACCGATAGATATCTCACCGCCGCCCGTAAGCAACGCAGAGCTCAAGAAAACCATGAGACGCCTCTCCAAGATGGTGCTCGCGGGCTACGGCGGTGCCAGCCTTCTCTTTTTCGGGGTTTCGCCGACGGCGTTCGACAGCGTCAGCAACAAGAAGAAAGCACATACCGCTCAACTACCGACGACTTCACTCTCATCTGTGATGGCCCGAGAGAAGACCGCGGAAGAGGAGCAGCTGACGCATGCCATAGATGCGTCTGAAGCAGAGGCTGCTGGGGATGCAGACACACCTGAACTTCCGTCGGGCGGCGGAGGTGGGAAAGAGTATTCGTGGTGGGATGTCTTGCTGGGCAAGCACGACCAGGAAATATTCGAGCGGTCGACGGGACATGGGGAAGATCATGATCCGTCGAAAGAGGAAGAGGCTGCCATGAGGAGAGCGAGCAAGGGGAAGATGAAGGCTACAGCTGTAACTATCTTGCTCTTTTTCGAGGTATATATTTTCTCATTATTCATGGGTTTAGGTCATCGGGAATGAACATCTCATGCCTCGGTTTTGGGTACTGACGGATCACGGACGAGGGCAGATTGTGCTGGTCATAAGAGGAACCATGTCGCTCAACGAGATTGCCGTGGACCTCACCTGCGAGCCGGAGCAGTTCCAGCCTGCATCGACCTCACCTCCGTCCGAAGTGGATGAAATTCCGGTACCGGGCCAATTCGCCTTTCCCAGCATCAGGGAGAAAGAGGCTACGTCTACTACGGACCTTCCAAAATACAATGTGCACGGTGGGATCTTGAAGATGGCGAAAGCCATGGGCGACGTAGGAAAGCCCGTCCATCTCGCGGTGATGGAGGCTTTGTATAATAATCCGGATTTTGGTTTGTCGGCATCTATATACACGTTTGAGATCGTGGCTAATCGATTGGTTTAGATCTTGTTCTATGTGGACATAGCTTGGGTGCAGGAGTTGCTGCGATGTTAGGCATGGTTCGTCCTAAGCTTGTGAATCTTGCTCAGGGTTTTTAACAATTGCTCCTATGACAGATGTGGGCCGACCCGAAGACCTGCCAGACAGTTCGGTCAAGTGGGCTTCCTGTAGGACGTCAGGTCCAGGTCTATGCCTTTGCACCTCCGTATGATCTTTTCCCTGGTTGTCATAGTAAAGCCAGGGTTAATAACGAATATTTTACGCAGGTCTCTTACGGATGCAGCTTTATCACGACTCTCTGACAAGCTAATCGTTTCTCTCGTGTATTCGCATGACGTCGTTTCGCGTCTTTCACTAGGCTCTGTCCGTGATCTCAAGAACGCGGCAATGTGGCTTTGCGAGGCGGAAGCTGGCGATGGCGTCGAGGGCTGGTCTGCCGTTACGGTGCGGGCCAAGAGGTGGAAAGACGGCGCTGGTTCGCAAGATGATATGGATTGGGTATGTATTTTTTTGTCTAGTACTCCTCGTTGGCGAAAGCGTAACTAAGATCCTTGCCATAGTTCATTGCCATACGGAAGACTCTTGAAGCTAATATGCAGAGTACGAATATGTACCCGCCTGGGCGGGTTCTGTGGGCTATGCGTGACGGGGATCTGCACCCTGCTCATCAATTGTACTCTAAACCTGGAGGGAAAAAGGACGATACCGCAGAGGACAAGCTGCGCTTGTTCGAGGTCTTGGATGTCGAGAAAGTATTCTCTCAGATCGTGTTTTCCCGGAATATGCTAACGTATGTATTTATCCCACTGCTCTTCGTTCTTCTTTGCTCAACTGACTCTCGTCTTCTAGTGCTCATATGCCCCATCAATACGACCGTGTCATCCATGACCTCCTCTAGACGTGTTTCCCGGTCAACACATGGTTTCATTTCTCGCCGCTGCATGCGTAATAATGCATTAATTTTTTTATGTAGCACAAGGAGCAAACCTACTAACTGTAATCTGGTTATCTCCAGGCACTAATATCACTACCAACCACGTATTCAGATTATTCAATTAATTAATGGTCGACAATGCACTGTACCCTATCTGTATTTACGATGTTCATTACAAGGATATCTATCCTTAGGCTATCTCAAGTCCGAGTTCATGTAGCTGTTCATGTACAAGTACATGTAGTACAGTACTGTAAGACTAGTTTTTAGAGGCTAGGCCCTCCTTTTTACGCCTAGACTAAGCGTCTGAATTGAGAATTTCCGAAAAAGGCAGGTTCCGTCGCGAACCCTCCCGACGAGAAAAGTGGTTTGTTGCTCAACATCTGACACGGCGACCTCGTTCCCTCTGCATATTTTTTTGCCACAGACACATGGTTCGTTTCTTTTTTGCGTCTAGATAATAGTGAAGCTTAAGATACTGGACAGTTATGTGAAAACATATGCAATGCGCCTGGCCTCAATTAGCTAGGCTTGTCTTTCGAGGGATAGGTCGACCGTGGCCTGCGACCCACCTTGCTCATTGCAACATTCAATCCTATCTCAAGGTCGCGTCAGCGCCATGGCCGACGTCCTTAAGACCCATTCATTCCAACTTCCCCGTTTCTCGAAGGCTCTACTCCGTCGCGCAGACGACATCCTCTCCTCCAAATCTTACAACACTTCCACCACCGTCCTACCCAAACACACAGCCTGAAGTTTCCACAGAGCCACCGGAAGACGAGTCTCAATTCCAATCTCTGTCTTTCTCGCATGCAGAGATTGGCCGTGTAGCAGCGCAGGCCGTTCGTGTCTCAATCCGGCAAGGCAACCTCGCAGACGCCTATCTCGTCGTGAGGTCTCTGCATTATGCGCGTCTCTCAGACAGGAAGGCCCCACTTTCTGTCCAGAGATTCTTAGGAGAAATTAAAGACACAGCCATCCCTTTCGACAGCAACATTTCTCCACGACTTCCATCACACACACTCCTCCACGGGCTCGTCCGCCTAGGATTATTTCAAGAGGCCTCGAAACTCGCTCAGAACATGATGGACCAGGGCATTCGAGTGCGCTGCAAATCTCTGGAATCCACCATGTTGGGTCTGCTGGAAACGTCGCGCTCTCAACCACCAGGGTTGTTCTCCCCACTCATCTCGCTGAAGTCCATAGATGTCACGAACGTCAAGCCTTTAATGTCAGCCGGCAATGAAAACACGCAGCACGCCCTTCTCCTTCTGAAAGCGGCGCGACGTTCTGGGCAAAGGAGCACGCACAATATGTTCAAGTACCTGATGACCCTCTGCATCATCAACGGAGAGATCATCCTCGGGTCGCTGCTGTTCGGTGTTCTCGTGAGAGACTGGCAGGCGCGCGAAATGAAGAAGCACATCGCAAATACCCTTTCACCTTCGGTCGTCGAGGCGCCTCGCCCCATTCTGAAGACCTGAAGCCGATCTGTGAATTCGTGAATTGGAATTTAAAGGCAGATCGGACGGACGTATCCTCAGAGCTTGTATTCAGCGCATCGTTACAGGCCCTCGCGAACCTGGCCTACACTCTTGACAAACGGCAAATTCCATTCAACCTCGAATCGGTCATAACCTCTCTCTACAATTGTCCTCGCACTTCTGAAAAAGTATGGATACCAGGCGAATCCGACAAAGACCCACCCGATTGGTCGACGCTTATGATTACTTTCACGATGTCCTCGATCGACTCATCCACGATCTACCATCCAGGGGAAGGGAGAGCATGCCATTCACGCCGTCGGAGCCTCTGAATATGGTTGATCCACTCAATATGTGGTCCTACAATGCGCTATTACATTATTCTTTGCGACATCGACATTCAATTGAGAGGGCGAGGATGCTGTTGACCCATATGAAGCAGCACAGATACGAACCACTTGACCCTAACAATACTACGACATTCAATATCTTGGATCGGGCGCGGAAAGATTTCCCCAAGGGAGAAATACCAATACTTATGGCTGAACTAGGGATAGAACCTCCTTCATCTTTGCCTGAATTAGCTGAAGCCCCGGCCGCGGAACTCGACCCCCACGCCCTGAGCACCCGTATCACAGTACTGATCAGATCAGGACAACCACAGGCCGCCGTCGATGCTACTGTCTCCCTCCTACCTGGCCTATTCCCACCGAGCCATCCCCCAGGCACACCTCGCGACGTCATCGAGACCTTCGACGCGAAATACCGCGAAGAACATCTCGACCGCGCTGTTTTGCTCGGTCCCGTCGTTTTCACCTCTATCCTCAATGCATTCCGCAAGAGCGGCAGGACAGGCCTCGCCGAACGCATATTCCTGTATGCCCTGGAGGCCGAGAACCGGAGCTTCCAGCTGCGCGGCGAGGAGGACGACGTGGTTAAGCCGTGGTGTCTTCCCGTGCACGCGTACACGACCATGGTCCAGGTATACGCGAACGAGAGGCGGAAGATGCACGCCAAGAAGAATATAGCGATTGGGTGGGGGCTGACGCCCGACGGCAGGCCGCTGACCGGCAAGGAAGCGAGGGTGCCGCGGCACAAGCTGGCGAGGCGGATGATCGTCCTCATGTACCGCTCGATGAAGGCCGCGCCGGAGGCGATACATAGGCGCGTCGCCGAGCTGAGGAGGCGCAACTGCGTCCTCGATGTCACGCACCGCCAGCTGGAGCCGCCTATGCCTGACATGTGGTTCTTCCAGGCACTGTTGGATGTCTTCATTCGTGTGCCTCTGGACCCTATTTTTCCGGCGATAGTGAAGGAAATGGCCGCGGCTGGGTATGAGGTCCCCCAGGGTGTCGAGGGCTTGGTCTACGAGCATTGGGGGGACGAGGCTGCGGCTGACATCCTTTCCTCATCGGAGAGTGGGATGAAACGCGTCGAACGTAATTGGACGCCTATTGGATACCCTGAGGATGATCTTGCCCCAGATGCGGCCGATATGTCGTTGCCGTTCGTGGTTCGAAGAGGTGGAAGACACTGCCACCACGCCCGAAGAAGGTTTCTTTTCATGCAAAGGAGGAGGAGGCGAGGAAATGGGATGTGATCCTTGCTTTTGGCGAAGGACATGGAGTGTGATGAGGAAGCAGGAGAAAAAGGAATTTCCATCTCGAATAATAGGGCATATTTCTAGTCCAAGCTTGCACCACCGCTAGTTCGAGAGTGACAGTCTGTCCTTCAATCTGTTCGGCGATTCGATGGCACACCACACCTCAGGCCTTGCGTCAAAACCTGCAAATAGCTGGTCTTCAGACGTCCGTCCAGACCTCGTTAGCGCAGGAGTGGTGGTACAACCACTTTGCGACCGGCCGATAGCATATGTAGGGATCTATTCTGGTCTATTGTATAAAGAAAAGTAAAGCATTCGCGGAGATCACTTATGGTAGATTTAGGCCTTTGTATTGATAATAGATTCATCACTAACTTATCATCCATCGGACCTGAGGAGACCTGCAATTAGCATGCTATTTGTTACCCGCTGAATGAGAGCTCTGATACTATACTGAATACTTTGGATATATAACAAAGTGAGATTCCGCGGTTCAGGGTGGTAGGGTTGCATTGATTCGCCTCGGCGTGGTCTCCTAGTGCTATGAACGCAACATGTAGAATTCAGCTGGATTCAGACAAGAGGTTCCGGTGTCTTCACGACCAAATGGATGTGCTTTGGATCAAGCCCAGAGAAGACCTCCTCAACAATTTGCCATGGTCTCAGCGATTCTTGATCTTCAAGGTTCAAAGAATAGATATGTTTCGCAAAGCCAGTTTGGAATGGGACAGAAACCTTCCAGGATACGAACTCGCCATAGCCAAAGTTTTGCAACGTCACTGTGGCCGCCTCTATGATGGACCGCCCAAGGTCAGCAATAACTTATAAGTGTGGTCTTGCTAACTTTGACGATGCATGGATTTTCGGCCTCGCCTAGCACTATAGCACCCAGAACGCTATGTAGTCGCAAACTCCCATGGAAGGGATGAAAAGAGAGTGTCCGGGCCGGATTGTGGAAGTTTTCCCAACTTGGTTCTTTCACGACAAAATCGTAAATGCTAGCGCTCAGGTCTCTTTCACGACTCTTACCAGGAACGATGATGAAAGAAAGCACAGCACGACCTCCTCGCCGACGAGCACCTTATGACGCAGCCAAAAAGGCCATGTCGTCCACCAGCAACGGGCCACGACACCACGCTCCAGCACCGCCAGCGCGAGTGGCAACACCGCCCCTCGCGATCCCAGTCCCCACAGATAGTATGCGCTTCGCAGATCTGGGTAAGGACAAGCTCTTGAACCCCATTCTGCTACAGACCATCACTGAGGACCTCAAGTTCGACCATATGATGCCTGTGCAGGCCGCCACACTGCACGACCTGCTTGAGAAAAGGATCGATTGTTTGGCGCAGGCCAAAACGGGGACGGGCAAGACAATTGCGTTCCTGCTGCCGGCTATCCAGACCATGCTGAACAAGAACAGGAGGCCTGGATCTGGCGTATCTCTGCTCGTCATCTCTCCCACCCGCGAGCTGGCGATGCAGATCGCAAAGGAAGCCACAGCCTTGTTGCAGCGCCTGCCCAAATACAAAGTGTGCTTCGCGATCGGTGGCACGAACAAAGACAAGGAGGAGAGGGATATCCTGAGCGGGTGCGACATCCTCATCGCCACCCCTGGACGGTTGTACGACCACCTCAGCGACAACCGCATCAAGGCCATGTTCACCACCCTCGACACGCTAGTCCTCGATGAAGCCGACCGGCTGCTCGACATGGGCTTCATGAACTCGCTCAAGGACATCATCCGGTGCCTACCAGACAAGGCTCAGTCGCACCGCCAGGGCATGCTCTTCTCCGCCACGATCGCGCCCCACGTGCAGAAATTCGCACATCTCGTCCTCGCTGACGGGTACAAGTTCATCTCGACGATCCCCAAGGGCGAGATTAACACGCATGAACGCGTCCCGCAGCTCCTCGTCACAGTGCCTTCCTTCTCGGACGTCGCGCCGGCCCTTGTCGCCGCTCTACGTGAGGAGTGTGCTGCGATCGGAACGGCCAACTTCAAGGCGATCGTCTTCGCGCCCACTGCTGCCCAAGTCGACTGGTACGCCGCCATCCTCTCCTCCCTGCCCGCTTCCTCCTCTGCAGCGAACCATCCCGTCCTTCCACCCGTCTCCATCCTACACTCGCGCGTGTCACAGTCCAAGCGCACGAATGTCAGCAACGCATTCCGCGACGCGACATCCTCGATCCTCGTCGCAACGGACGTGATCGCGCGCGGTATGGATTTCCCGCACGTCTCGACAGTGTTCCAAGTCGGCGTAGCAAGCGACAAGGAGTCGTACATCCACCGTCTCGGACGCACGGCGCGCGCAGGGCGCGAAGGCCGCGCGGTGCTCATCGTTACCGAGCCCGAGACGTTCTTCCCGAAACGCACCCTCCGAGAAATCGCGTTCGAGTCCTACGCGCCGTCGATCTCGGAGTCAGTGACGTCCGAGATCCGCGGCATCGCGTCGTCGTTGGAGGCCAGCACGAAGAACAAGACTACCAGGCGTGGCTGGGGTACTATAAGGCCCACGCGCGCGCGATGGGGTGGTCGGACGAGCGACTTGTGGTGGAGGCTAACCGGTTCGCGCTGGAGGGGCTCAGGGCGCCTGAGGTGCCGCCCCTGCAGAAGATGACGGTCGGCAAATGGGGCTCCGGGGTGTAAGGGCTTGAATGTGGTTGCGAATGAACCGAAGGTAAGTAGGGGTGCCCCGCGAGGAGGAGGGGAGGGAAGGTCGGCTGGTGGTGGAAATTCTGGTAGAGGTGGTGGTATGGACGGTCGTGATGCTCAGGCTGGTCCCAGTGGTGGTCCCAGTGCTAGCGCGGAGGCGGAGGCGGAGGCGGAGGCGCAAGTCGTGGTCGTGGTCGCGGAGGGTTCTAATCCTGTTAAGTATACTTCGACGAAGTCCAAAATCTTCCTTTTGATACCTATCCTTGCTTCGAGTAGCTTTTAGACCTAGACTTTCGGATTATTAGGTGGACATTGATTAACTACTTACTCTAGATTCACTGCTGTAGAGATATAGTTCATGGTTCATAGACATAGTGTAGAGTATAATTAAATTGTCACAGTTCTAATGCATGGATTCTGTACATTCCGGCGTTCATATGAGCACGCCACATTTTACATAGAAAGAAATTCCAAGGTTAAACCTTGAACGTTTGATTGTCATGTTCCTCAATGTACGCCTTCCATTCCTTCTTATCTTTTTCTTTCGTCCGTGCAAATACATAATATACAACTAATTAAAGCAAGATACAAAGCTTGAAATACTGCACTTATTACTTTTCATTGGCCCGTCCGTATGTTCACTTCACTAGTAAAACCGCCATTCCAATCTCTAACCCTCCTCTGACCAACCAATGTAAATGTTGAACCCTTCGTTCCCACCAATCCGACGGCGAAACTCTGGATGACTGTGTCGATAATTGGAGGATACCATTCTCCGAACCGCTCAACAGTTTCCTCTTGTGTATGGTTGACAAGCGACCATCCATGGTTCTTTACATCATCCCAGAATGCAGGGGATTGTTCATCTGGGAACCAGATAGGAAGGTGGTCAGTATAAAGCTCGACAGATGGGAAGCATGTCAATGAATTCATACCCGACATGACAATAACGTTTGATATGGTAAGATTACTCTTGGTCACCCATTTTTTCTTAATATCATCGATGTGCTTTCCATACACAGAAAGAGGAGGAAAGCAGTTGGTGCGCGTGCCGTTTACGAGTGGGCATTGGCCCATAAAATCCCCGTGACGAATGTGCACAGCTATAAACTGGCAAACAGCAAGCAAGGTCAGCCCTTTGGTTCGTAATCAAGTAGAAGAGAGTGAAACTACAGGTGGCAGGTTGTCCAAGGACCCGAAAATTGGAACGCCCGCGATATATAGTCGCGTCCGAGTTGCTTCAGAGGCTGCGAAAATGGTAAATTTCGGCCAATCTTTTGCCAGGCTGGTGACCAGGGCTTTTCCCACTCCCATCCCTTTGCACCTGATGTCGCATAATATAACGAGTCAAAACATGAGAGATGGGCATCAGGTGTTCGTTGATGGCCCTTCGGAGAAGGTTGGAGATTCTTCAACTTGTTCGGCTGTACAAGGGGTCTTCTGGATATATCACGGCAGCCACTTGAGGGAACACAATATGGACTTCGTCACGGTTGGAACTTGGAAGACGAGTGAATAGAGGAATCTTGGTATAAGAGACGTCTAGGCCGAGATGTTGCACGACAGTTTCCGACTGTGTCCCAGTCTTTTGGCTGTCTTTGGTCGTTGTCCAGCAGCCTATGTCTTCGACTTCCCGGGTAGAATATGGTTCGTTATCAGAGGGCAAAGGAAGTTCTTTGACATCTCGCCATTCGAGAACGGGAGAATCAAGCTTCTTGCGTAGGTAGTCCAAATTAAATATGTCACCAAATGGAACGATTCCTGCAGAGCGTGCTAATTGAACAGTATGTCATCAGAAATTAATCACAAAACATATCAGATATGCTCACGTATATGGTGGCTAGGCGCAAAAGGAGGGATAATAGGTATTCGATTTGTGATTGTACCAAGGTAAATCATGTTGACCTAATCAGAAGAAACATCACTTATAGTTGCTATATATACCACTGAATCTCTACCCACATAACTCATAAATTCATTAGCTAAGGTTTAGGATGCCGTCAGTATAAAGAATTATACAAGTTTAAACCGAGGCGTATACGCACTATATCCTGCACTGGCCCAACTGGTTATATAGCTTGAATCATTCCGAATATTATCTGCATTGGTTCGTCCTATTAACTACGTTCCATTTGAAGCAAGATGCAAGAAAATTCCTGCCTCTAAATCTAGCTGTCGGTGATCCAAGGAGTGGGTGAGGCAACTGGTCAGTAGGCACTTGAACATCGGCGCATGTGGGAGCTGGCGGCGGAGGTGCGATTGTGAAATGTTTTAGAGAAGCGAGGACAGGCCATATAAACCCGGCATATGTCAGGATAGCGACTGTGCCGACCAAAAGAAGACAAGATAGGAAGAAAGTTCTGGTTCTACCAAGAGCCATGCCACTGGGAATGAAGAAGTTGCGATATGAAGTACTTACGTATAATTCCGTGTGAACTGTGTTGATCATGATGGATGATGCCAGTTGTTCAATGGAGCCGGGTTAGCGCCGACAGACCTCACATGATCTCTCGCATCCTTATCTTATCTCTGGTTCCTCGAAACTCGAGACCCTAGAGCCGCAACTCTGCATGACCGTACCAATCAACGGAGGATACCGCTCTTCTATCGTTCGAGAGTTTTTTTCTTCTGTATGATTGACATAAAACCACCCCTTTTTCCGCACATCAGCCCAGAATAAGGGTGATATTTCGTCTGAAAGTGCAGAATATTTTTTTATCAAAACAAAAGGAAGAGGCATCCGAGGGACATGAAAACGCACCGGACGTAACGACGACATTCAGGACTGGAATTTTATGTACGTTGATAGGTCACTGTGGACTTCTTTGACGTGCTTATTATAAGCACTGGAAACAGGCGGTAAACAATCATCGTGGCTGCGATCATTAGGAGAGCAAAACGCGGAGAAATCCCGCGACGAATATGTACAGCGATGAACTGGGTATCCAAGGATAGGAAACAGGTTAATATTTGCCAACAAGCAAGAACAATCAATTTACTGACCAGTGGTAGCTCCTGAGAGAGGCCCTCGATCTGGCACATCCACAATAAATAATCTCCCAAGATCCTTCATGCCATACGTGGAAAGCAAATAACGGCCAATGGTTCGCCAGGCTGAAGACCAGGTAAATTTCCATTCAAAGGGTTTTGTGCCGGAGGTCGCGTAGTACAAGATGTCGAAACAAGTGAGATGGTGGTCAGGAGGGCGTTATCCAATGGCCTACTTGCTCCTCACGGGCACCCCACTATTTTCATCTTCATACGTTGGATCACCCCTAGAGAACTTGACGGAGCCCTTGTCTAAGCTCTAAGAACACCTCTCAGCAAGCTTGTGAGCAAGCGGTAAATTATCAGCAAAAGATATACCTCTCACGGAGTCGTTTCTCAGATTATGCCTCGCACTTGATCCTGCGGAAAGGCATTTGAGCTCTTGGGGAACAAAGGGGGTCTACGTCTTCGTGTGGGTATTGGGCGGCCGACGAGGAATAGATGCGCAGCGCTTGAGCAAACAGACCCGAATTCAATTCACTCAGATGTCCCCAAAGGACGATTTATATCCCATGTTTTGCACAGCACACGAAGCACCCAACGATGGAATTGTCGGCTGTTCCATGGTTTCCAGATTTTGAGCCTGATATTAGTGCCTAAATAACATCCGTCATAACGCAGCCATTCATGAAAGCTTTAAAAATTGGAGGTCCTCCGTTCCTGAGCTCAAGTCCAAATGTGACCGAAGAAGCAAGAATATTTGGTTGAAGCTATGGCCAAAAAATTGTTTTAGAATAAGGGACATTCTGAGCAACAGGAGATTTTACATTTGGCCTACTACAGGACGTCGAGGCCTTTATCCTTCAAACTCGAATTTATTTTCTCCCTCTCCTCTTCTCCTCGCTTCTGATGCGCCGCTACCTTTTCCAAGTGTTTTGTGGCCTCCTTCGCTTCTGCTTCAATCTCCTCCCGCGTAGGCAACGCCTTCCTACTCTTGTGCACTAGGCTCTGGAATGAAATCTTCGCGTTCCCTCTCCTAATATCCCTTTCCCTCCATTCCGTGGCAACATCCGCCAGGATATCCACGATCTGCTGTATGTGTTGGTTCATCTCTTCCCTCGAAGGATAGCGCACGCCGGGCTTGGATTTGAACACAACATCCAAACGCACATCTCCTTTCTCTAAATCGTCCTTAGCCTTGGCGATCTTGTGGTGAAAGTCCGTGTCGGCGGTGAACCACGTCAGCTGCGTCTCCTTTGTTTCGATGCGCCCAGGGCCCTTGAGCACTTTCTTCTCCGCCTTTTCTGCCAGTTTACGCGCCTTGTCCTCTACTTGCGTCAAGATGCGTACCTGCGGCGGGTTGTGGTTGATGAGCCGCACGAGGTGCGTCGTGGGGTTGATGGACGCGAGGATCCTGGCCAGCTTTTGCGGGTGGTGCAGCGTCCCCTCGGTGTCGATGACCTGCACAATATCGTATGGGATTTGACCGTTCTTTGGGTGCGATCTCTTCGTCATGCCGCGGATGGAGGCTTGGAAGAGTGGCGAGGTGGCAGGTAAGTCTTGAGTTAGACGGTGGGTCGTCTGTGGGCGCAACACAGATACCGCCGCTCTTCGAAAGGCAAGAAACGCGCTCATATTTGGAAAAGCTAGGCGCTTCTGCGGTTCTGCACCAAGATTTATAAAATAAGTTGAAGGCGAGCTGAGGACGCGTCGAGGCTCTTTCGAGATTTTGATTGGCGAAACGTGACGACTCTTCGAGTGCTAGCCGTGCAGTACCCTCACTTCGTGGGCAGAGTTACTTAGGACAGAAATGGAGCACCACTGCTGTCGCAAAGCCATTGTTTGCACACTCCAAATAAGCCATATATGGCTTTGCTCCTGGCCGCCATCCACCACTCGACGTCGTCCATCTTTTTCCTGCATTCGTCCACTTGTTTTAGGTTACGTACAGGATAAAGTGATCTCAGTGAATTCAATGGTCTCGCAATAAAATCAGCACCAATGGGCGAATCTCGCGAGAGCAAGCCTCGGTCATATAGCGCGGACTGTTCATGCATCACAAAGAACATCGCGCAATGCCACGATTAACGTGAGTCACAGTATCTCTCATTGAAGCGAGTTCTGACCTGATGAACGTATGTAGTCCCAATGTAGTCCAGCACAATTCAATGAGACCGGAAATTAGCCCACTGCCTCATGCAAGAATAGACGTATAAGACTTGCCGATGCCTCGTCGCTCTCAATTCACACCTTGCCTGCATCGCCTCCACTTCAAAAAAGAAACAGAAGTGCATGACAGAGTCCTAAATGACAGATTGAGCACCACGTATGTCCACCCAGGTTCTGGTCTTCTGCAGTCTGGATCCTTTCCTCACTGTATGCGGAGAGCGCACTGCGCGATGACAGCGCTAGCCACCTGCTATATTAATGAAATATGGTTTCAACATCGCCTTTGCCATCTTTGCGAACCCAATCCCGATGACATCGCAAAACTTGAAACTTGACAGGTGCCAGGATTAGCACTACAGACCGCGAGTCGAACACGCACCCTTAACATACCATTGACACGGCACCCAGCGTTTTCAATAAGCCATAGCGCACATATCGCGAGGAACAGGTACGATTGGAAGAAAGCGCGACCGAAAGACCACATCGCCTGCATCGACATATGAAATTAGTCTCAGGGATGTGCTGACTACAGATATGCGGACCAGAGAAAATTGTAGACAGATGCCTAGTAGACCCGTATATGTATCCGACACGAGGCACTGCAACAACAGTGCCAAAGCATGCGTGTACGATCAATCAAGCAGACGCAACTTGAATTCGAACTTTACGGTGCACACTACGCAGAAAAGAGTACAGACCAGCAACTAGCGAAATCTTTCAATCCTCAACCCAACATCCCACGAAACACTCGACATCAATACGCACTCACAACCGCAATCCAATGGACGACAAAGGACGCCGTAGCTCTCGTGAGGGAGATCCCAGCACCACTACAAGTAGTTCATCCCCCATCCACCATTCGGAGATGCCTACACTTGCCGATGGACAGCTCCTACCAGCCGAAGACAAAAAAGTCGTCTTGAAGGGTATGTAACCGTCGCGCTTCTGGGCTTTAATACCTGTCCTCACGTCATACCGCAGACTTTGTTCTCGAATGCTCTCCGGACGCCGCTTACCTTGCCTTGGGTACGCTTACCCTCACCATTGTCGGGCTTAGCGAAGAGCAGGATACTGGACACATGGAGAAGGTTTTGCCGACAACCTGGAAATACGATCGCGTCATCCAGCTGTGAGCAATAATAATGTTTTGACCCAGCAACTGCTAAATAATTTATTTGGGATATTGAAGGCAATCGGGCATGGATGAACTTACGTTTACTGCCCAATCGGACAATGTGGGCGACTTAGGTTATGTGGTCTTGACGCAGGATGAACTGGTGGCGTTTATGGCGGTAGATCAAGGTGCGTTTCTCCGCCAGGTTGCAGTACGCCAATTCACGCTTTCTATTCCAGAAATCAAATTGGAACGCAACTTTGTGATGCTCGAGGAAAACAGTCTATCGCTCACGATAACGTTCGCCATTGGTATTTTCCTATCTTCTACCTAAATATGTCATTCGATCCTCATTTTGCGCCCATAGGCACATCACACAACGACACACCAGATTTAGCATTCGAAAACCCGGCGCTCCTCCATGGAGTCGGCAAGCGTTTCAGTCAACGATTCGCAGAAACCAATAGCGAAGATGACATAAACAGAGCTGTCTCGGCTTACGAGCTAGCTGTTCAGCTGACAAGTGCTGATGATGCGAATTACGCGGTGTATGTTCGTGATGCTGGGTTGGCATTCCTTAGGCGGTCCACATTGACTGGAAAAATTCCTGACATGAACCGAGCTATCTCTATAACAGAAGTTGCAATTGCCTACACCCCCGAAAATGATGTCAACTTCCCCTTCCTGCTCAGTAACCTCGGAGACTCCTTTTCAACTCGCTTCGAACATGCAGGAGATCTTGCTGACATTGAAAGTGCCATCTCCAGTCAGCAGAGGGCAGTCCAGCTCACTCCTGAGGGACATGCAGACTTGCCCTCCCGGCTCAATAACCTTGGGAACTCCTTTTCAATTCGCTTTGAACGCACAGGAGATATTGCTGATATTGAAAGTGCCATCTCCAGTCAGCAGAGGGCAGTCCAGCTCACTCCTGAGGGACATGCAGACTTGCCCTCCCGGCTCAGTAACCTTGGGAACTCCTTTTCAATTTGCTTTGAACGCACAGGAGATCTTGCTGACATTGAAAGTGCCATCTCCAGTCAGCAGAGAGCAGTCCAAGTTACTCCTGAGGGACATGCAGAGTTGCCCTCTCAGCTCAATAACCTTGGGATCTCCTTTAAGACTCGATTTGAACGCACAGGAGATCTTGCTGACATTGAAAGTGCCATCTCTGGTCAGCAGAGGGCAGTTCAGCTCACTCCTGAGGGATATGCAGACTTGCCCTCCTGGCTCAGTAACCTTGGGCTCTTCTTTAGGTCTCGCTTTGAACACACAGGAGATCTTGCTGATATTGAAAGTGCCATCTCCAGTCAGCAGAGGCGCAGTCCAGCTCACTCCTGATGGACATGCATACTTGCCCTTTCGATGCAATAACCTTGGAAACTCCTTTTTGACTCGCTTCAAATGCACAGGAGATCTTGCTGACATTGAAAGTGCATCTCCAGTCAGCAGAGGGCAATCCAGCACTCCTGAGGGCGTGCAACTTGCCTAACCAGCTCAGTAACCTTGGGACCTCCTTTTCAATTCGCTTCAAACACACAGGAGATCTTGCTGACATTGAAAGTGCCATCTCCAGTCAGCAGAGGGCAATCCAGCTCGCTCCTGAGAGACATGCAGAGTTGCCCTTCTGGCTCAATAACCTTGGGTCTCCTTTAAGACTCGCTTCAAACACACAGGAGATCTTGCTGATATTGAAAGTGCCATCCTCAGTCAGCAAGGGCAGTCCAGCTCACTCCTGAGGAACATGTATATTTGCCCCTTGCTCAATAACCTTGGGTCCTTCTTTGAGACTCGCTTTGAACACACAAAGAACCCAGAAGATATCAGTCATGTGATTTCTATGTATCGCCTTTCTGCCATGCAGATCTTTGGACATCCATCAAGACGCCTCACTGCTGCCCGGAAATGGGCTATGTTGTCCCGCCAATTTGATCAGTCAGCTCCTTGAATGCTTTTAGAGTTGCATTGGGCTCCTTTCTCAGGTGGCTGGTCTGGAACAAACAATACACAAACGCCACATGAACCTCATTGACATATCAGATCTGACCACATCTGCAGCTGCAGCTGCATTTTCCAATGGAGAAATTGGAACTGCTCTTGCCTGGCTTGAACAAGGCCGCTGCCTTGTATGGACCCAGATCAACCAGCTTCGCACCCCTGCTGACAATCTGCATGTCCATGATTCATCCCTCGCTGATGACTTCTTGAATGTGGCAAAAGCTTTAGAGGCATCTGGATCTCGTGAAGAGCAATCCAGTCCTTTTTCTGTGGAAAACATAACACAGATGATTGCACTACAAGATGAATCCCACACCCATGTCCAGCTTGCTAAGAAATGGAATGAGCTACTTTCAAAAATTCGATGCATCCCAGGATTCCATGATTTCCTTCAGCCCCCAGAGACTTCAAACCTCCTTGAAAGGCTCAAATGCTTAGCACTGGATGGTCCTGTAATTATCTTCAACATCCATGAAGAGCGATGTGATGCACTAGCCTTGATTTCTGGTGCCGATACTCCCCTTCACATCCCACTTGAAAGTTTCAGCCATAAACAAGCAGTTCAATTGCATGATCACTTTGGCAAATATCTGAACAATCATCATGTTCGCATGCGGGAAGTCGATCGCAGTATGAAGCTTTGGCTTCCTGAAACTGGAAATGTTATATACGAGGTTCTTCGGGATCTTTGGCTGCATGTGGCAAAGCCAATATTAGATGCACTTGGATATTCAGTACGTCCTTTTTTTTGCCACTTTTACTCTCACTGATTGCGGTTTCAAGCACCCATCTATTAACCGATCTCGCATTTGGTGGTGCCCCACAGGCCCCCTCACATTCCTTCCTATTCATGCTGCCGGTATCTACAGCAAGGACAAAATTTCTTCTGGACCCTGTGTTTCTGATTTCGTCATTTCTTCATACACTCCTTCAGTGAGCGCCCTTCTCGACAAGATCAAAGAGGCGCCAACCAAGGACGAAACATCAAGCAGCCTGCTTCTGATCAGCCAACCAAATACGCCGGGCCAGTCCCGGATCCCAGCTACGAGACAAGAAACACATGCAATTCAGGATATGATGACGGTAAAAGGTATCAAATCTCTGTTGCTCGAAGATGGCGCTGCCACCGCTATCCGAGTCAAGGAGGAGATGACGTCGCACAGCTGGGTACATTTCGCCTGCCATGCGATTCAGGATGCGCATGAGCCTCTCAAGAGCGGAGTTCGTCTCCACGACGGTCGATTGGAGCTCCTGGAGATGATGCGACAGCGTATACAGAATGCCGACCACGCCTTCCTCTCTGCATGCCAGACCAGCACAGGAGACGAGAAACTCTCAGACGAGGCTGTTCATCTTGCCGCTGGGATGCTGGCTGCTGGATATCGAGGTGTGGTCGCAACAATGTGGTCGATAAAAGATCAGTACGGGCCTGAGGTTGCACGAGAGTTCTATACCCAGATTTTGGAGAATACATCGGGAGAGGTGGGTAAGAGCAGCTTGATGGCGATGGCGCTGCTCGTGCACTTGATCATAGTATACAGAAGATTCGAAAGAGGCTTGGGGATACGGAGGCTGCCCTCCTGACGTGGGTACCATATGTTCACTT
>JADNRV010000634.1:0-20687 GCA_015499995.1 Flammula alnicola
GGAGGGGAAGACGCTCTATACAAGCGACTGAAGTTGAGGATGGAACAAGAGAGTTGGTCGTGGTCACAGTAATGGAGAGGTTCAAAGCTGGACTCCAGTGGGAAATAACCTAATCGCATCATGTGACTATAATGACATAATTATTTGGGTGTTTATGTAAGCTATTGTTAACCTTCGAACTTCTGGAACTCTCGCGCACAATACTCACTAACTGACCTTGCCATACCATGAACATGGATATCACCGTAAACCCTTCTTTATTGCAATCCGATGCTGTGAGGACGGGCAGTCAACTTAACAACCAAGCATTAGCTGCTACGCGTAATGGCGATCTAGCCACAGCGGAACGACTTAACCTCGAGGCGATCGCAACCAAAGAACGCGGATTGGGACTCGATCACCCAACAACTGCCTTGTCATACAATGCTCTCGGAGAGCTTTATTTAAAGCAGAAGAGACTTGATGAAGCTGAAAATTATCTCATGAAAGCTGTTGCAATTCGTAATGTTAAGGGTGCTGCATTTGACGCCGCAGTCTCCCGCGAAAACCTAGCACAACTTCAAGAACTTCGAGGCGATCTTGTCAAGGCGAAGGAAATTCGTCTTACTGGCGCTCCTGACAAAATTGCTTGTGCCAATTACCAGGTAATCAACATGTCCAAACACCTATTCTGCTCACTGTGGTAATGGCTCAAGTTGAATTTCAACCTAAGATTCAACCTCCAATTGGTTGATATCAAGCGGGGATTAGGATGAATTTCAATGATGCTAGGTTGAATTCAAGCTGATAGTAGGTTGGTTGTGATAGGATGCTTTTCAATCTAATATGGCCACGATCATCCTAATGCAAAATATGGTCGAGCCCGCTCAATTTCAGTTTGACTTAGGTTGATTCTTGGTCTAGGGGAGTCACAATATTTCAACCAACCTTAGCTTGACTTTCAGCTTTCTCCTGGTTGTTTTTCATGCCATTGCAGAATGAAAGTAACGATATCATTATATTGAATTCTACATATTTTCGGAGTATAATATACACAATTGACAAACTGCACAGGATGGGAACAGTGAGAGGGTATTGACTAACTAAAATACTTACGAAATACCTCTCAAATGCGCTCGTCTAGCCCCTCTGGGATTGGGTTTTGGTTGTACAAATGGGCCTTTAACATCTACATATAAAAGGGATCAGTAAATGATCAATCCGCAGGTATAGATATCAATCCGATACTCACCATCTCATGTACTCCTCAACACAATCTTCCCTGGTCATGAACATATATATACTTCGAACGGCGACTGTAGGCAGAATTAGTATGCTGGGTAGACCCCCGACGAAGAACATTCTTACCTCTTTACATTGAGATGGCTGGGTTCGTGATACGGCAATTCTTCATAACTCGCCTTCACGGGAACTGGATCAGTTGGCAATAGAAAACGAGATGCCTAAAAGCGAACGCATCCTTAAGCGAGAAGATGCGGCCTTGACGCGCGTTGACGCGGTCACAACTGTCTTCCCATGCATTGATGCCGCGGCTCGATATTGCAAGAACTCCCCGTGTTGCTGAATTGCTGGCATCGTCAAAGCGATGACAAGGGAAGGTAGGGTCCCTCGAGTGCCATCATTGTTGGCGGTACTAGATGATTTTGTCCTGCGTCGAGGGGTGAGTAGCCTGAGGTAAAGGCAGTGGTAGGTACTTACACTGGCTTGTTGCTGACGTGGCTGTTAATGAATGTTCTCGAGCATGCAATGAGCGAGGGAGAGAGGATACACAGGTGAAGGCGTACAGCAGCGAGCTTCAGGCGGTGGTGGAGCATGGCAACGAGGTAGGGTCTAATTGGTGTGGGGGACTGAGCGATGTCAAGTATGACAACAGGGGACCATCGTCGTCATCGTCGTGCAGCGGCGAGGCATGTGTCGGGACGGTGAAGTATTTGGTGGTGGTGGAAGGAGACAAGGAACGAATTGCGAAATCTCTGAAGTCCAAATATTGCCATTTGTGGACTTCAACATGTCACACAAGTGACGCGCGGGAACTTGCCGTTCATCCTCTGCGCAATATCGCTGAAAATCATCCAGTGCTAGACTGAATCGAGGTAGGTTGATTTTCCTGCTAAAAAATTAGGTTGATTCAATTCAACCTATATCTATTCTATCTTAGGTTGAAAGTTGAAAATCATCTTACTGTAAGTTGATATTCAACGTAGGTGGTTTTCACAGTGGCTCAAGTCCTTGATTCTGGGAAACCTGCTCGTTACTGACCTCTTAATGGAAATGTCCCAGTGTCCAGGGCAAATGTTCAATCTGAGTCAACTCAAATTATGCAGTCGATGCAAGGTGAGGTGGTTCAAATACTCGTTCCTTCACAGACCATCTACTTACACCATTACTTTAGTCCGTCTATTATTGTTCCCCAAAATGCCAGGTATTCGACAGGTTCACTCGTCATCAACTTGAATGAGGTGCTGAACGTATATTACTGTTTTATAGAACGATGATTGGAAGACGCGTCATAAATCTTTATGCGCGTGATGCGAGGACTTCGTTGCAGATGCACCGTCCCCCTGATTATCAAGATGATCGTCAAGACATGGATCTGCCTCTTCTCCTTAAAAACATGCCCGGGAGAATAATCAAAATACTAAATAATACACTAAAATGCCACAATACAAACACCCCAACCTTTACTTGAATCCCATACGACGCGCATAATCCTTTTCCTCTTGAATGGTAAGACGGTCCGTTCCAGTCCAATTTGCTGAACTTGATCGTGCACGGAATCGGCTTGTCCTTGTTTTGAAGATCTCTTCCATTCTGAGAGGACGCACAGCACCAAAAATATCATCGGGGTTGATGGTACTCTGCATCTCGAGGGCTTGTCGAAGTTCAGGTGACTGGGCCCACTCAGGAGGATCGAATGTCCGAACGCGATCTTCGTCTTCAGAATCCGAATACTCGCTGTTGATATCCGGAAGTTCTATACTTTCGCTGGGAACGGGAGGTTCAATGTGTTTAGCTGCATCAATCTGAGCTTTGGCCCGGGCGGCCATTTGGGACTGGACCAGTTGCGACGGTTGCGAAACATCATCATCAAGAACCGGTTGCTGTGCTGCACTCTTTCCTTTGTGCAAAGAGGAAGACGACTCGGCGGCCGGAGTCTGAGTTAAGGCCCCAAACGCAAACGAAGAATTCGAAGCGGTAGTCTGCTTGAGAGCAGTTTTCAAGTGCGATTTACCCACGAGCACACTTGGACCTGGTTTCTTGATTTCTTGCTTCTTCTCCGTCTCAAGTTTCCGTTTCTTCTGGGTATCTTCCTCCTATAAAGCAGGAATTATTGAGAAACATACATTAGTAGAGATGGCAGACATGCCTTACCCTTTTGCCACTTGGAAGCTTGATAGCTCTCTTGTCAGTGAGATCCTCTCGTTCTCTCTTGCGGCGTTCGACCTCCTCTTTCATCTTGCGCTCCTCCTCTAAAGCCTTGGCTTTCTCTTCCTCTGCCTTCCTTTGCAGAGCAAGCTGGCGTCGGCTCTCCATTTCTTTGAGACGGGCAGCCTTTTTGTCGGCCTCCTCTTGTTGCTACGCAAACGCGACATGAGTCTCGACCATGGATGACTAGTCAAAGAACGGCGAACCTTCTTAGCCGCAACAGCTGCCATCTGCAACACTTTTTTAACTTCGGGTTGCTTCTTCTTACTTGTACCCAGCGCGCTGCTCAGTAGTTTGGATGCTTGTCCTAAGAAGCCAACTTGCGATTGAGACGACTCGGAAGACGCCATGGACAATTGGCTTTGACTCCTTGCTATTTTTGGCTTTAAAAGGAGATGTCAGGTTAGGATAGCTAGGGTTATTTTCAGAACATACCTCTACGATGCTTACGGTAGCCTTGGAAGACCTCAGAATTATATCCTCGAGCTCGACATCACGGCGTACGAGGGCTTCATTTTCACATGCGTTGTCCATGTCCACATCAAAGGCACCAGGAATTTGATGACCGGCTCCCATTTCGTCCAATACCTCTCGAACTGACGACGTCTTTGTGGCAGGTCCAGTGTCCGCTCTCTGACTTTGGGAAGGTAATGTGCTCCAAGTCATGCTATCCTCTTTGGATGCGCCGAATGTCCATTGTACGCCAGCCGCAAGCTTTTCATCCATGGGCCAACTGTCATCTTCATCACATATCTGCGTATCCAGTGGCTGGGACTGGCTACCGTACGCAGAAGTGTACACAGTGTCCTGAGAGTTTGGTATCCATGCAGACGCAACATCACGCTCGAAGATCCCATCAGATTGAACACTTTCGAGGGTAGACTGGGCAGTGAGAGGCGTAGCCGTTTTGCCTTTCGGCGATGTCGAGGATGCCGTTTGAGGAGAAAAGCCGAAGATCGAGGATGCGCGCACGTTAAACGTGGGCGCAGAATTGAAAACTGACTGTTGAGTGGATGTAGGTGGCGTTGGGTTGCTTAGAGCCGGAGCCGGAGCCGGAGCTGGAGGAATAAATACTGGAGGTGGTTTATTGAAAACCGAGGTAGGAGGTAACGATTGAGTATTGGTTTGAGCAGGGGGCGAATTTGGAGGGGTTGTGGATGTACTCTCCCGCGCCGTTGCAGATTCCTTGCTTCGATTGACCGACGGAGGCGCCAAGCTAGGCGTAAACTGGAATGGCTTCTCAGGAGCCTTATGTTTCTCCTTGACTCTACCATCTGCGGGAAACAGATCGGATATACTCAGGCGGCCTTCGTTTTGGCGCGTCGAAGACATTATTACGTCTGTGTCTTGAGGTATGTTAGCACGATTGGCTGGCACAGGAGGCATTCCCATCGCCATTGTTATCTCTTCTTCCTTGCGATCTCTTTCGGCTACCCTGGCCTCGGCGGCTGCTCTAGCTTCAGCGAGAGCTGTTGCCGCATCTCCTCCAAGGCTCTTGCCCAGCGTTTTGCTGACACGAACACCAAGGCCTTCCACGGTTTTCTTGAGGCGATCAAGAACACCTTCCTGTGTGGGTTCTTCGGGTTGAGAGGTTTGTTGTGTCATTGGAGAGCTCACTGTTGGCTGTTCTTGTGTCTTCGCGTCCTTCGATTTACGTGAAGCTGTTTCGCCTTCAGCAGTTTTAATCGACTTTAGCTGACGCTCTTCTTCTTCTGACGCGACAGGAGGTATAGATAGCATGTTTTCACTCTTTCTCTTCGTACCCTGCTGCAGGAAGACACTCGAGCCCAGATTAAGATTGGCTGGAGCCTTCTTCGTCGGTCCTTCAAGAGCTTTAACTTCCCTGGCCTTCATTAACCAGGATGTTCGTTTGCCGCCAACGGGTGCGCCTGGTGTTGCAGCCCCAAGCATGACTGTGTTGAGCGAAGGGTCACGAGGAGGCCGCATTGACTTTCGTAATGGCATGGGTTCTGGAAGAGTAGGGAAGGAAGGAGCAGTTGGTTTGTCACTCGACTTCCGATCGGTGGGCGATGTGTCTTCTGGAACCTGCGCCATTGCGGAATCCTGCGTGCTTTTCGAGCGAGGAAGTGGGCCTGTGTCATTTCCGGCAAGCGAGCCCTCAAGTTTGTCCGACAGCGATTGAGAAGGTTGCGAAGCATCCATGTCGTCGGGACATTGTCCAGTGGGCGAGTCCAACGGGATAGAATGGAAGGTATCGATGGATGATGTCGACTTCAAATTCAATTCGTGTTGAGAGATGTTCTCGGCGGGTTGCCATGCAGATAACCGGGGCGAGGCATTTGATCCCTCAAGAACCTCAGGAAATCGAAGAGGTGACTTCGGAATAGCTTCTGTGCGACCGGAGGTGGAAGTTCGACTGCGTTCAGAAGGTTCGTCGTCTTCTGCAATAACAGAAAGGTCGTTATGTTCCATGCTTGGAAGCGAAACAAGTTCAACGGTGGGCTGGTTTGCCGGCGGAGGCACAGAGAGGACATGATGCTCAGGCCTCGTAAACGAGGCATCCTCGAGAGGTTGGACTGGAGCGAGAGGAGACCTTTGGTTGCTTTCACGTGTGGGAATGTCTGGTGCTCTTTTGTTCTCTTCCGCTTTCAGAGCATCAGATGCCACCTTCTGACTGCTAAGTTTGTCTAGAGCAGCCTGAAAGCTGTTAATGGGTGCTTGGTTTTCGTCGCCAGGCTGATCCTATAGTCAAGACAGTTATTACCAAGGAAGAAGCGGTCTGATATTTTCGTACCTCTAATGATAATGAAACGGTATTCGCCAGCTTCGACGACATTAGTTTCGGTTTCCTTGCAATAGCTTTCTTGCGTCCAGGCGTTTTAACCAATTCAATGAGCGGACTGGAGACAACGAGGTGAGTTATTTCAGCATATAAACGCATAGGAAAAGAACATACTCTTGCTTTGCGCCCGAAACAATATTGTCGAGATAATCGTCGAGAAACATAAAACCATGGGTTTGAACTTGGTCTTTGAAGACCTGGCGGCCTGGATCGCTCGCCATTGTCAAGCGAATTGAATTGGCCCAGCTCAGAAGACCTGGGTGTTCCATGATTGGTGAAGGATTCCGGAGGTCACTTGGAACTGTATATCTTGTTGAAGGGTGTTCAATATTCAACGCTGAGAGCCACTGTTGTGACTTTTAAGTTTAACTGCGACGCGTGAGTCATGTGACCGTTTACCGATTATGTAACATTGTAAGCTAGACACCTGACTTCCGTTTGAGGACGAGGACCACATTTCATCTCATACAGTGACCAGTCTCATACCGAATCATTAACACCATGCTCCGAAGCCTGCAATGCTTGCAGCTGCATATTAATCGCCTCCAAATTGAGCTATGACTCGACTCAGTCGACCCCAATAATTCTAACCACCCAACTTCATACCGTATCGTTTTTTGTATGCCATAACCTGCAGGTGACTATTTCGAACTTAAGGCAGAATCATGCACGAGAGTGGTATCTACTTTCAGAGTAGATCGGTTCTGCGCCTCTTTTCCGCTGTTCGTTGCATTTTCTTTTTATTGGTTAGCTGTCATATTCCTGTCTTTATCATGCTGATATATCGAAATTCTTCCTTAGTATGCTACGCGACCCCCGAAGTCCAGATCCCGGACACCCCAGAGGGAGAGAAGTCTGTACCAGGAGTAGAATTCTTCATTGATGGATCCAGCAATAAGCACTTCTCTGGGGACCGGTACGGCTCTCGGAGGGAAGTGACCGGACACCAATTCGCAACCAAGAGAAATTTTTTCTCCGACTCTGGAATGCAGATATCCCATGCGTAAGTTCTTCTTCTTGTCTGTATCACGACGCTAGTCCCCTACAGAAATCCGTGAGAGCGATTCCCGGTCCATCCTTCCCCAACGCAACCTAAGTCCTGTTAATCATATTCTTGATAACTTTGTTTCCAAGAAAATGCATCGTTATACTGGCCGTATCCGCTCTTGTTTTTCGCCCTCTGGCCCGCCGACAGAATTGAAGAGGTAAGTTCGTTATCCGTTATCTTTGTGGATTCTAAAAATTCCGTTTTCAAGGTGCCTCCATTTTCGGCCGTTTCTGCCAATATAGAACACTCGATGGAAATTATCTCAACGAGTTGAGCAGTCTTTCGAAGGCAATGGCCAGCCGATTGGCTGTCAGCACTTCGGCTCCTCTAATCACGCTAACACACAACACGGCGCCCTTCACTCCCCTGATGTCAGAAGACGCCATGACGCTCCTTCGTTTGGCTGCTGTCCAGGGGTTAAAGCAGACCAGACTCCCAAAAGGACTCTGCACTCCGTTACGCGTAGAAAGCGTCTTTCACTAGGCTCAAAGAGCAAACAAGTTTCTGTGGGTTGGCGGCGAGATGAGCTCTTTGCCCGCCCGGCGACGAATGAAAGTGTAATGTACTCCTTGATTTTGTAAGGTAGGATCTCCTGTGGTATTTTTAGTTCTGTATGGCAGGTGTCGAGATGCTTCTAATTGCAAACTCCCTGCAAATATGGGATTACTTCTTTTGTCACTCGGCCGTCGTTCCTCATAAACAGAATCGTCGAAGACGGTCTTCGTTCTCTCGTTTTCCCCCTTCCAGGGCTTACTGAATCGCATTCACTTCATTACTTTTACTTGCAGTACCAATTACTTGGGTCTTTTCGTTCTGCATGTTTGAACCCAACTCACCAGGTTTAAATTGTTCTGTCCCATTGATGTCTTTTTTTTTCTCTCAAGCAGCCGTCAAATATGTTCTTCACTCCTGAATTGCTTGCAAAACGCGATAGTGGATTTGGTCTTCTCTGGTACGCGCTTCTCTGCATACACCTCGTTCTCAGCATCTAATGCCAGTGTCCTACTAGGCTGGCTGCTACCTTGGGATCCAGATCTACTTTCAAAAAATTACCGAAACGTTCCGTTCTCACTGCAGATATAACCCAGCTATGCGACTTGATTTCCGAGCCAGCCGAACCGCTCGCTTTACGATTGTCCAGCAATCTGATGTTTGGTGTTGTGCGGTAAGAGAGGCATACAGCTATCGTACTGCTCCAGGATGCTAAAATTCATTCATGCAATTCTACAGCGTATACAAAGGCGAGTTTCTTCCCGTCCCGGATTCTGATTTCGTGAAATCTGAAACTTTTCTAGTGAAGCAAGAAATATTAATGACAGATGTTACGAACTGCGTGACTTCGTTAAAGAAGGTGGTGCAGGACTTACGCAGCTCTGATGCTCTGGATGCGCAATTACAAATGGCGAACCCGGTTGCTCGGTGGGTTATGGCATCATCAATCATTGCTTTCCCTTGTTGACGAATTTGTAGTGTTGCGGCTCTAACCATAGTACCAGATCCGAAAGCTGCCTACGTTCTCGACTATGACGCTTTTGTTGCTGTGTGTAAAACCCGCCTGATTTCTGCTCACTTGCTGACTTTGCGGCAGAATTGGGAAGACTACTTAAATATCGGAGGTATGTATATTTACGTTACTTGATAGATATCTCGTCCATTCAAAGCTAACAAAAATTGCAGGCGCCGATACGTCACGGGAAAGTGACCCTATTTTAGAGGACGACGACGCCGACTTTGACCCATCTGAGAAAAAGAAGAAACGAACCAAGGCAGGCCCGAAAGCAGTACCACAGACGGAGGTTTTGCGCAAAGAGGCGCATACACTTGAGGAACACCATGAACATCTGCTTTCTGCTTCTTTTGACCTATCTTTCAACAATAACACTGCCCATGATCTATCATCCTCACAGGCTGAGGCTGCTTTCGACAATTTCTTTCCTTTTTCCGACGGTCTCGATCTCGCAGATGGTCTAGGTGATGATCTCGCAAGAGAGCTTGGGTGGGGTGCTTCTCCTATCAAAAGTGTGCACAGCAACAGGTACGTTAATTCTTTTTGATATTAACCCTCATCTTTTCTGACAAACCTGTAGAAACGTGAATGTCGATCAAGCTCAATCCGAGATGAATTTCAACAATGCCGACGACTTGAACGTAGACATGGACTTCAATTTTAACGCCGATGACCTTCCGACGGCTCTAGATCATGCACCCTCCGTTGAGGACGATCAAGCACTTGGGACTGCACGTCTTCAGGAAGCATCGAGGAAAACCAAGGTTAGATATTTATATCCGTCGTTCATTCTTGCGCTCAACCATTGTGTCCTATCAGGGCTCACGTAAGGGTATGTTGAGTTGGGAATATCTTGTGTTTATTTCACAGTTGCTGAGGCCAGAAAGAAAATCGATTGCCTTCAAGGATGGGATCCGTCCTCTCTGAAGCTCGCCCACCAAGTCCGGCGACATCGTTCTCTCGTTTACTATTATCACAGGACGTTGACCAGCCACAGCCCTTGAGAGATATCACGAAAGAAGAATTGCGTATGAAAAATCAAGGAGAACCTCCTAAAAAGCTCAAAAGGACACGCTTGCTCCTGGATGCACGAACAGAACTGACGGATGCTGAATTAAAGGTACGTAGTCTCGGCCTTAAATGCATTGTTCAATGTACGCAGATTGACTGACCTGTCGAGAGATTGCTAGGGTGAAATATCTTGAGTCTCAGAGCCAGATGAAGCAAGAAATTCTCACCAAAAAACTTGAAAAAGACAACAGCAAGGTCATCGAAGAACTTGTTTGGGGTGTTCCGAAAGGCAGTCAGTCTATGCATGTCTTCTATTCAATCAAGCGTGGCGCGCTGACGAACCCACAGTCCAAGCGCAAAGTTTGATCAACTTCTGGCAAGAGAACTTCAAGGTCCAAGTCGAGGCTAGATCTGGAGTTCTTCGCATTCATGAGGAAGATGGTTCGGGACTTTTTCTTCAAGAATATCGTTGTATCGAATCATCTCATTTTAGAGGCTGAACCTGCACGCAAGCGTCGAAAGAGCGTACCTACCGACTTTCAGCACAAAGCCATCGATGAAAATATCAATCGCGACGACGTCGTTCCTCAAGAGATGGACTGGGGAATGGATTGGGCCACAGGTCGGTTCTTTTCCCTCCATTGATCGAAAGTTACCTTCTAATGCCATGGCTAGACAATAACATGGACATGGCCATGGTTGTAGATGAAACTGGCGACAATCGCCACTCTTCAGAAGTATCTTTTATCAAGCTTGAATTGTCAGAAACTGCCTGACACATTAACCAGGAACCAGGTCAAGCGCGTCGCATTTCGCGATCCGCGTCGGTCCTTGGAGCAAGTAACTTTGGATTCGACTTAGGCCCCCGAGATCCTATGAACGGCTCTCAGCGTAGCTCCCTGTTCCCTTGGGATAACGCAGGGCCGAGTTCATCGACTGGAAACGGGCCATTCCCGCTCCCAGACGATGACCACGCCGTCGCACAGGTTGATGTCAGGCTACGTAGTATTTCTCTGAGTCGTCGTAATAGCCCGCTGCTCTCGACTCACCGAGGAAGCATGCTAGCGGCCGCAGTTATACTGTCATCTCCCGCGGCCGTCGGTAGAAACTCGCAAATATTCGGTGAAGATTTTGTTTTTGACGGTAAGGGTATTTTGTTAGATTCCAGGAAATATGCCTTGACATCCTCTAATTCTAGTTGAGAATGCAGCCATTCCGGAGGATACTCAACAGGACACGCAGAAATCCGATCTCAACCTGATTACTCTGGAAAGAAATTCGTTTAATTTCCTGGAGTCAGTCTCATCATTCATTGACGAGCTATCTAAGCTTGACGATAGAATGGCTTCAGATATGCCAAGATGCAATACCAGACTCTAGCCAAGCCAGATGGTCGCTTGACCTTTGACACGATCGTTCCGACAACGACGAGCACTCGGCATGTTGCGGCCGCTGCGTTTTATCACTGCTTAGGCGCGTTTTGCATGCTTCTACACTGTTCCGAGACCATCGCTGAAGGATAACTCGACAATTATATTTAGTTCTTGCTACGAAAAATCTGCTTCACTTGGAACAGCCAAGCCCCTACGGATCTGTCATTCTGGGTATTGTTTGAGGACTTGCTGGGCTACCAAAGGCGCCATTGCGTTGTGTCAGAATTGCAAAGATAATTGACAGCTTTATTAGAGAGTAAATAAAAGTCTTTTGCAGACGAGATGTCGTCCGACCCGACCTTGTCTATGTATTTGTAAATTTGAGAGAAAGCGATGTTTGCGGCCAATCAACGGACTGCCGAAATTGTTCAGATATCAAGGCAGGACGAATTGTATTTCAGCATCATCTGGCACCACTCTGCCTGTCCAATTATCGTTATTTACAAATCTAATATAAACCTTCCCTTCCGCTTTCATCAACCTGTTATCCATACTGTCAAGACTGCCGCGCCTCGCTGCGCAAATCCGTCCTTCACAAAGACTGACCACCCCTCATTGGCACCGCAAGATGTCTTCCCCCGCCGTACGCGCTGCCCAAGCCGCTCTTGCGAGCATAGATCTCTCGAACTATGATCCAGAGCAATCCCGCCTCATGGATGAAAGGTGTATCTTGGTTGATGAGAACGACAACGCGATCGGTGCCGTGGACAAAAAGACATGTAAGCTCCATCGTCGGTGTTCTTGCGCACAATGGCCATTCATCCCACACCTGTTCATCCGTAGGCCATTTGATGGAAAATATCAACAAGGGCTTGCTCCATCGTGCATTCTCTGCCTTCGTTTTCAGACCCGCTGATGGCAAATTGTTGCTGCAACAAAGAGCGTCCGAGAAAATCACCTTCCCGGATATGTGGACCAATACATGTTGCTCTCACCCTCTTGACGACTTCGAGGCTGAGAAAGTAGAGAAAGACCAGCTGGGTGTTCGAGTTGCAGCGTCGCGGAAACTGGAACACGAGCTCGGTATCCCTCAGAGTCAAACGCCTGTTGACGAATTCCAGTACCTGACCCGGATTCACTATCTTGCTCCTTCCAACGGCATGTGGGGAGAACACGAAGGTGCGCCCTACTCCTGATTTCTGTTACCAAATCGTGCTGACTCTCGGTCACGCCTAGTCGACTACATATTGTTCCTTACTGCCGACGTTACAGTTACTCCCAATCTGAACGAAATCCGCGATCACAAGTATGTGAGCAAAGATGAATTACAGGCCATGTTCGACGATCCAAGTAATCCAAATTTCGTCTTTTGAATAGAAGATCGAGCTAATATCATTTACAGGCAACAGTTTCACTCCGTGGTTTAAGCTGATTGCACGCGACTTCCTCTTTGGATGGTGGGATGAACTATACAAACGAAAAGATACAGAGGGAAAAGTGGTGGCTAAACGTCTCGCTGGGGTTGCAGACGGGTCGAAGGTCATTAAAATGACATGATGTAGTGTGTTTCGAAAGGAAAGCGACATGTAGCGTGTTCGGGGGTAACAAGAAGTAGGATATACAAGTACAGAGAACAGTCGTCGCAAGGTCATAAATGTACGTATCATCTATAGAAGGGTTTAAGTAGCATAATACCATATACCATAAATCATGGATCTATTGCGGGAAGAGGATCGCTCCTCGACGCATCAATACGACCATAACGTACCAAAATAATACAGTATGTGGCTTATACAGTCGGGTATCCTTTGAAGACGAGAAGTTCTCTCGTGTAGCGGATACCCAGAGGGCCTCGGCGTCCGAGAGGGAGAGTAGCGTCAAGCTGGAAGCCCAGAAAATTGAGCACCTTCAGGACTTCCACAAAAAAGATAGATGATTCCACTTCTGGAACTAGAGTCAACGGTGTTAGTTCCCAAAATTTCCACCAATGAGGCATGCGCCAACCGTTGCTATTGGGTTTCCGTCGTACCTCGAAGGCGCGAGTATATTCTTCAACCGCGTTATCCGACAGGATCTTATGCGGGAAAGCAGAGCGCAAACGCGCGCTGATGGAGATATCGAGATCATTTGGTGGTTCGATCAGGGTAAAGCGTCGCCCATCCTGGGAGAAGTAGGCAAGGAAGAATTGCGCACGCGAATCTGGTTGAGTCACTTGAAAAATCAGTCGAGGGGTCTAAAACGGCAGGAATGGTTAACCCCTTGCTATAAGGTGATAGACCGTGAAGCGTGGTACGAACTGGCGTTGAGATATTTACTGCGGTTTGAAATGAGTAGCCCTAGAAGCTTAACATGAAACTCGAGAAATTAGTAGAAAAGCCTTCAACACACCTTGTCTTGGAATAAACGGAAGAACGCTGCAATCAGTTGGTATGCCCTAGATAAATGTTTCAATTGCGTTCAGAGGCATCAGAAGCATAATGGGTAGGCAAGACTCACTGTCTCACGTTAGGACCGCTCAAATCCCAAGGCGCATTTCTGAATTTAACGATGCAAGTATGGCCTTGGACGCTGTCAGACTCGATGCCGTCGTTCCAGAGAGGCCAGATTACATTGCGTAAATCGTCTAATGCCTTTTTCATGACATGTTCAATATGAAGTTCGTTATAGCCATGAAAAGATACCAGCATGTGGTCTGGTAAAAGCAATGTTAATCAATGTTGAGTCCAAGGTTGATATAACGTCTATGCTTACAAGCAATAGGATCTTGAGAATCTGTCTCACGAGCGTCCTCTTTCATATGTTGAGGGTTTGTTGGATGTGAATGGACGCGGGGTCTGGGCATGGTAGGGTTGGGATTCTGTGGTTGATGGTGGAATGGATTTGAGAATTGTCTCCCGAGAGAGGTTTCAGCTGTATGTGTATTGAAGACCGTCATCGTTTTCTTCATAGCGGATTTCAAGGGAGCGGCAGCCGGAGCGGCGGGGATTGTTTGATTTCGTTGATGTTGATGTTGAGGGCGCTTTTTATCTTTTAAAACGTATGATCCTCCATTGAAGTCGAACGGTTGGATGCCTTTGGGCGCAGGGGGGTTATTATTCCGGGGCGCAGGCGCAGGGGGTTGTGGCATTGGTGGACCGTAAAAAGGAGGATAGCCGCCAGTACTTGGAACGGGAGGGCCATTGGCGCCCATGTAAGGGGTCTGTGGATATATCGGAGGACCATAGTATGGATAAGGAGCGTAAGGCCCTTGCTGCTGCATTGTGGGAGGTAAAAGTAGAGAGCAAGGGAAGATATGATGACTCTGACCACAGACAATCCCTTGGGCGTTATATCGACGAGCCCAAATTAAACTTATGTACACGTGACCAGGCCTAGTCTACTTTTCAACGACTCGGTCCTTTCCATCATCTTACCCCGCAATGTCCTCTACATTCTTCACCTGGTTGAGGTCGCCAGCAGCGCGTGAATACTTCTTCAGTACGCGACATCACTGTCATTCCATACGTACACTGCTCATCATTCTGTTTAGGTACACATTTTTGGGGACCAGTATGTTCAAGTTACCCGACGTCCTGACTCATGGTCTTTCTACATAACAAAACGTTCTAGGTTGCAAACTGGGGTCTGCCCTTAGCTGCGCTCTCAGACTTGAAGAAGGATGAAGAAGTCATCTCAGGGACTATGACCACCGCTCTCGCTTGTTATTCGTAAGTAGCCGTCCTTCCTCCTCGTGTGCTCGTCCTCTTCTCACGTACAAGCCAACTATAGCTTCGTTTTCATGCGTTTCGGTGCGTCATTAAGCCCCCTCTTCCTATGATTTAATCTTGATAATCGGCTTCATGACAGCTTGGAGAGTTCAACCACGCAACTACCTTCTTTTCGCTTGCCATTTCACGAACGCTGCCGCCCAGTCCGTCCAGGACATACGTTTTGTCAACTACTGGTACCGAGGTGGCCGTGAAGAGAAGCTAGGGCTCATGGCAGCCGGAGGGGTACCCGCACCACCAGCTGAGGGCAAGGTTTTGCAGGCTATCAAAGCCGCGGAGGATTCAAAAAAGGCCAACTAATAGAGGTTGCTATTTACCACCGGAAAGCCACTTGTTTTCCTCTTTATTCATCTAATATACAAAAATACCTAAAGACTCATAAATCCCAGATTCCCGGACAATCACCAAAACCCGTCATCAGCGTCGATTCCCTTCTTCTTTTTGCCCTTCGTCTGAGCCAGTGCTTGTCGTTCGTACATTTCTGCAATCTGCGTATCCTTAGTTATGCATACGCAATCGTGTCAAACATCCGAACTTGCCTGCTCTGGTCCGGTCGCGTCGTCGGCGGACTTGTCATCGCGTATCCGAAGGAAGCGCGGGAACCGCAAAGAGATGCCTCTTTCTTCGACCTATAAATTCTGGAATTAGGTAACCTCGGGGAGATTAACGGAAAACAAACGTACCAAACCCTGGGCGGCCGTATAGATGGGGCTCAAACTCAAGTCGGCCGTCAGAATTTCCCAAACAATCTTTGGTTCGAACCAAACGTCTGGTTTCGCGCCTCCGATCTTGATGTCGCCTCGAGGTTTTGACAATTCCAGCGGTTTGAGTGTCTCGTAATGTGTCTGCAGGACCTCTTCACTGAACCCAGTACCAATCTTGCAAATGGTCTGGAATTCTTCCGAGTCGCTGTCGTAGCAAGCGAGGAGGAACGCTCCGTAGACGTTTGTTCGCTTACCCTTACCGTAGTATCCACCCACCACGACAAGATCAAGTGAATCTCCAACACCTGCGAGGTAATCCTTCTTAAGCTGTGAGGAGAAATCAGTGTGGGATCAATTTGTATGCAGAACTTATTTTTACCTTGAGCCAATTAACGCTTCTTCGGCTAGGTTCGTAGAAACTAGCATCAGAATCAAGCATTTTGACCATAAGACCTTCACATCCATCTTTGACACTCTCCTCCAAGAAAGACTGGATTTCATCAGTTGTTTCGCAGTCAGAAGATTTCGCAAAGTCGAATTCGCCTGGAACAACTGTGAAATGCTCCCGCAATAATTCACGTCGCTTATACAATGGTAGTTGCAGCAAGGGCTGCAAGGGGCTTTTTAGTCACTATCCACACCGAAGAAATACAAGACGAACCTCGCCGTTCAGGTATAGAAGGTCAAAGGCAAAAAGGCACACGCGAACCTGGATGTCCTCGACTTTGACATCTTTGCGTTTTCGTCGGCTAAGTTCTTGGAAAGGCATGAGTTTTCCTGTCGTGCGATCGATGGCGACTGCTTCTGCATCGAACACAAAGGATTTCGTGGACTCTTTAATACACTAGTGACGGAGATGAGTGAGTTCAAGCGATGGATATTACGTTGGAAGAACTTTACTAGAGGCAGTTGGTCCACCAAATCGGGGTATTTTTTGCTCATGTCTTCAGAATTTCGGCTGAACACACTGACGGTACCATCTTCCAATCTATGTACCTGAATGAATTTTATATATCAGTAAGTGAGGTTCATACATTCAGCCTGTGCCATTGACTGACCTGTGCCCGCTCTCCATCATACTTGTATTCGCACGTGAAGTGCTTATTCTCGAACCTATCCAGCACTTCGCCAATGGCCTTCGTTGGCTTGGCCAACATGGGTTTGAGCGGCACTCCGGGGGTGAGCTTGCATTTCTCTCGCAAGCTGTCGATTCCAAATTCGAGCAGAGCTGGTATTACTTCGTCATATGTTGGAAGTTCACTAATAAGGGCGAAGGGTTGAAATTACAATAAAAGGGAATAAGCTGAAAGGCATCCACCTGTAGACACCTTTGATGATGTTGACGCTTTCCTCGAGTCGATTGGCCAGCTGGTCTTGAGTCCATTTCTTCGTGGCTACCCATATAATGAGAAAGTAAATTAAGAAAAAAGAAGAATGCACCAACAGCGTTCTCGTTCTGCAAGAACAGCAGCCTGGGCTAGCGCCACGAGCACTGACCGCTCTGCATTGCCTATCCGTAGCTTGCCTTCCAAGCTTCGGACAATATACTTTGCCTCGAAGTCCTGACAAGCAGCCAGCAACTTTGTTATAATGGAGACCTTCTTTGCTTGGGACTGTCGGGAGGGTCGATAATCATGCAGCAGTCAAATGCAATTCTGCTTACCGATTGGCCTGAAGCTAACGCAATGTCCCGCAGGTTTGAGAAAACAAAGGGCACTGTTAGAGGCTTGGGTTTGAATAGCGTCCTCTGGCTGTTTTTGGAGTTCTGTTTGTAGATTAATTTAGTTAGATTGAGACCGTTGCATCTCAGTTTGAATTACCATTGCAACAAGTCCCAGGTCGCCCTCCTTCTTGAGGTCAGCCTTAATAAGAGACAGACTACGACCCGTTGATTCTCCAATGGCTTTTATCAAAAGACTTTCTCCGATTCCGAGTTCAATGCCCACGTAATCCGGACTCAACTAACAATAGTCAGGTACAAAGCTGATACTCGTTCAATAGCACCTACTCGGTTGATGCAGAGGTATATTGACTGAAGGAGGGACTTGGGATCATTTTTGGCGCTCCTTTGGATAACTAGTAGCAGGAATGAGGTCAAGATAGCGGTCTTCTCCAGTCGCTTCGTGGTAGCCTCATTAGCGAGAAGGTCTTGGCCAGTGCCGCGTAAGGTACACTGCAAAGAGGTCAGAAAGTACGCTGGTTATGCGAAAGAGTGCTCACGGTTCGCCAACTTTCCAACCACCTTCGATATCGACATCTTGTCGAAATGACAATGCAAATTGGGCACTGGACGAAAGAGAGACATTAACGGCTTTCAAGTGACAACAGCATGCTATCACACCTTTTAGTAGTTGTCACTTTATCAGACTCTAATTCCTCTTCCACTTCCTCCTCTTCAAGTTCGTCTTGTTCCTCCTCACCGCTTGAGACTGCTTCTTCTTCAACCGCCGAAGTTGCCTTTACTGTTGCTGAGGATACTTCCTTGTCTTTCCCTTTAGCGTTTGGCGAACGGGGACTAGAACTCGCAGAGCTAGACTCGGACTTTGATTTATCATATGAAGGCGGCTCGCCAGAGCTACTAGCGATGGTTTGCATACCCGCATAAGCTACGGTAAGTTGTGAGATGGCTGCATGCGCACACGACAGTGACGACATATCGAATTGACATACTTGGCTGGGCAGGCGCATCATTTGGATCTGCTTCGTCGTCTGATTCTATAATCTCCGTTTCTTGAGTTTCGGAGAGCCTATATACGCGTTACTTTGATGGAAATCCAAGGGGAATATGGGACTTACTCGTTGTAGGTGCCACCTTCTCCTTCCGCTTGGAACTTGCAGCCTTGGCTGCAGATGTTTCGTGGACGGTAGGCGCTGGCTGCTGGGGTGATCTTTCTTTTCCTCGGGAACTTCAACCTCCATCGCGTCTGGGTCAGCTTTCGACGCGACTGGCTTTGCTTCCTTTTTCTTGCCCCACATCTCCTGCAGACTCGTTTGTTGGGGCGGTGCTGCTTTCGTAGATTTCGGCATTTCAAAGAACTTTCCTGTTGGTGGGTCAGAGGGATTGGAGAGATTGGGATTGCTTTAGGACGGACCTAGGGTTTGTTGGCGGCCCATTACTCTGAATGATGCTCGTGTCAGAAACGAAACGCGAGACGTAAACATAAGCAAATATCGCGTCGCGTCAGTGCCCATTTATTACGCCCGTCGTCGCGTCAGGTCTTTCTCCTAATATTATAAGCGTCGAAACATGTAAACACAACAATGTTTGTTCACAACCAGAAAATCAAGCTCTGACCACCAACTCAACTGAGAGGCCAGCTATGTACATGGTCAGAAATAGTATACCGCCAGGTACGCGGACTATGAGACGGACACGAAGTGCAATAAAAATGCGATTTGATAGAACTGGAAATACATGTTGACCCGCCTTCTCAGCGTTTTGGCTTTCTTACTCGCGGTAAGATATTGACCAGATGCCTTTATATACCCGCTGACATCTTGGAAGTTTCCCCGCTGTTTATGATACAATCAACTGGAGACAAGAGAAGATTGAGATAACAATCTTGCCAGTCATTGAGTCTCGAGGTAAAGACAGTGCAGGTCCCAGGACGAAGCAGAGAACTCAGAACGATACATAAGATATTCACAGACGTGAGGCATGGCCGTCGCGCAGAGGTGTCATCGGGAACGGCTTCGGCAACTTCCGGATTAGCTATACAGTTCCTCAACGGTGGCTTCCGGCGTATCTACTACAAACAAGTATCAATAACTCGCCAAAAGTTGCAGTAGGCTGTCTCCGCGCTCAACGACCTCAAGACCAACACCATGGCTGACGTTCAAGTGAGTTACATGTCGCTCGTCCTTAAAGTACCTATATCTCATCTTGGTTGAATAATAGATCGAGAAGGCGTATCAAAAGCAAGACATCTTCCAAAACGCCAAAGCCCGTGGTGGGTCTCGCTACTATGAATGGTATCGGCTGCATCTCTGACTTTGGAATTAGGCGGAAAGAAAATCGCAACAAGGGAGAAGCGGTGGTATAAGGATGTTGGACTAGGGTTCAAGACGCCCTCAGAGGCTATTAACGGAACCTACGTTGGTGCGCATGGTTGCTCTGTCTGATGCTGAATTTATGCTGAGTTTGCCTGAATTGCTTAGACAAGAAATGCCCCTTCACTGGTGACATCTCTATCCGTGGCCGCATTTTGACTGGCAAAGTCGTGTCAACGAAAATGAACCGCACGATCATCATTCGCAGGGATTACCTGCACTATATCCCTAAATACAGTGCGTACCTATGTCCCATTCTGCTATATCATACTGATGATTTCTATGCAGACCGTTACGAGAAGCGCCACAAGAACTTGGCTGCCCACTTGTCGCCCGCCTTCCGTGCTGATATCGGTGATGTTGTGACCGTTGGTAAGTTGTTTGTTTGACGAGACGAATCGATGGAGTTGTTGATTGATTGAATTAATAGGACAGTGCCGACCACTGTCGAAAACCGTGCGATTCAATGTGTTGCGGGTGTCGAAGAGCAAGGCTGCGACCAAATCGTTTGGCAAGTTCTAGACGTAGTTAGCTGTATGGGAGTGGATATTATGTTTTGCAATCCATGTTATGACATGCAATTATTGAGATTATGACGATGCAAACAAATGGCCAAACAAGTCTTCGTTGTTCGTTCTCTCGAGTTGCAAGTCGAGTTGCTGTGCATTTGCATCTCACTTACACAGCATTAGTTCTGGGTTACCTAGATTCAGTGTTCATTACGTTCATTAGGATCTTTGCTCCAGTGCCTGTGCTCGACGATTTACATAATCCTCTCTCCCACATCGTCGCAAGCTGGCTCCCACTCTTCTTTCCGTATTCACCTCTCGGCTGAACAAATCTCGGCCTCAGTCACCGCAGCCTCCAGGTCTTTCCACCTCTCATATGGGCCAACAGCCCTCCAAGAAGTCCAGGAAGGGTGGTAAGGACAAGGATAAAGAGATCCCAGACGCAGCTCCAAATGAACTCCAGCTCGACGGTACCGACGAAAACACTCC
>JADNRV010000635.1:0-20682 GCA_015499995.1 Flammula alnicola
TATGCTGTTACCTTTAACTTTACGTTTTCCGCAGCGCTGCGGATTCTCACTTTAAATTAAATATTCGGTGGAAATGAACGTACGAAGGCGCCGGGGTTGACATCAATTCTGGAGAATGGTCAAGGGACCTTGACATTCAAATTTAGAGTCCATGGAAATTGAAAGCCTTGCATTTTGCTGTCCAATTTCTTGCTAGTCATTAGGAAATTAGACGACCATTTATTCTAGAACTCTTTTGGCGTCCTTCTCTTGACTGTACATCGATTGCCAGACGGTCCATATATCGATATCTGTACAATGGGAATCAGTAAGTTTGAATTGGAGAACTTTAAATATCACATCGAATTGTCCGCCAGGACGAGATGATCAGCGCTCTGCGCTGCTGAAAGTCCGGCCTTAGTAGTGTTGCAGTAACGTTTCTTTCCCCGTCCTCGCTGAGCGGATAAAGCCCATGGCCATGGTGAGTCCTGGATTTCCTACACATAATTATAGTATGTGGATTGGACGTCTCAGAAAGTTTCTTGCGAAATGGTGTGAATGGCTACCATCAGGCAGAAGGCCTGACGAGCATTTCTCGGCCTTGCGTACGCAGCACCCATTTATTGCGGAGTCACTAGTCACTGATGATCTGCGCATACCTGCAAGTGCCAAGTTAAGTATTACGACTTCGGGACGATCACTGCGCGGAAAATATGGGAACGATGCGGTGCATTATACCAGTACTATTGTGCAGACCGACGTTAACTATGCCACCACCTTGGGGTATTAATGAAATGAAAAATAAAATTCACCCGAAGCCCATATGCCGAACAGAAATCCACAAGATCATCCCATTGGGATTTGTCGGCAGACGCCCAAACGAAATTCATTACCCAGCAACTTTTACTTGTCTATACTTGAACTAAATTTGGTGTGCATTAACTATGAGGCACAATATTAAGTACTACAAAATATCACCAGATATCTCCGTCTAAGTAAAATCGATCTAGTCTGCGTATCCTTCCTCATAAATCATAAAATCACAATGACCTCGCATTCTCCAACCCGCGTCTCAGCCTCAATCAGCGACAAGTTCTTCACCCTCTTTGCTTCGACCGCCTCACCCAGCGCCTGATCCACCATCGCTCGCCCTCGGGCACATCCTCCACCACGCTAAACAGCGCCCTCAACTTCCTCAAACCGCTCCAACGGGCTTGGACATCTCCGCCTTGGCGTTTGTCCACTCCGGATGCGGCGACGCATGCGAGTGTCGCGGCACCCGTGAACCCGTTGACGCCCAGCACGAGCGCGGGGGTACTGTTATCCGCCGACTTGAAGCACAGCTGCGAGATGACGACGGTGTGCAGCGTCGCGCCGTCTGGCTCCTCGCCTGCCAACCCGCTGCGACCGCGTTCAGCGCTTTGTCGATGTCGGCCTCTGGGACGTTCGTCGTGCTGGGCGTGACACTGAGGAAGGGGGTCGAGGTCGAGGAGATGCCCTCGGACGGGGGTGCGGAGGACCATGATTTTTGACGAGGTGGTTTCATTGTCTGTGGGAGGGGATACTGGTGCCTTTTGTTCGTGTTTCTTCTTCTTTCCGTCGGTCTTGCGTACAAACTTGGACATGACGTAGAGCTGTGAAATAACGTTTAAGTATAGGATGTCAAGATTGAAACCAAGACTCACCCATTTCTGGTCCCATGCGGCAACACTCGTGCGGACCTCGTATGCCGCAAGGATGGGGATTTCACGAACGAAGTGATAGTGCGTAGCTAAACGCATACCAATGAGAATGAATGGATCAAGCTATAGGAAAGACAACAACATACCAGCTAGCGGCATCCAGCCACCTGGGGGAAAAACCTTGGGAACATGTACACCGCGGCTTTGAATCGAGCAGAATCAAGGGTCTACGAATCGACAAGGGATCAGCGCTCTCCACCATCCTACAATTCTCGTACGTACTTTGGCATAGCTCGAGTTGCTCAAGTGTCCATTGAAATCACTGTCATCGAGACCTAAAAATAATCAGCAACCACTCAGGAAGCGACACGCGACAGCCAACTCACTCGCCCAAGACGTGAACGGCACGACCATCGTGAATGGGTTCGCACCCACCGGCGTTATTGAGTCCAGCCATCTATCCTCCAACAACAACTTCTGCTCGCGCGACTTGAACAATCCACGAAGCATCACCCATCTATACTGGAACCGGCGGAGGAAGAAGGTTCGGAAGACGCGGACTAGATAGACAGTTTCCATCAGCATTTCTCCTCCGAGATCGACATCTGAATCTTACAATGCCAAACGAGAGGCCACGAGCGGATGTTGACCAAGAAAAGGAGACATACGAGCAGCTTGCCGAACTTGGGCAAGAAGCTCGTTAGCGTGAACTTCCGTGCGAGTTCTTGAAGGCTCTCCGCCGCTGCTAGTGCGCGGGCGGCGTTCATTGCGTTCTGCTCGAGTTGGATAGAGGACTTGAGCCCAAAAAGAGGCTGTTAGAGGATGTGGCCGAAGACAGGCTGGCTATAAGAGCGAGGTAAAGTTGTAAGATACGCGGTAACAAACATTCAGGTGATTTTCCGAAATTTTGGGGAGGCCGCCGCAGAGGCTTACGGAACCGGATGTCCGGATACCGATATCGGCCCGCCCTGTATACTTTTGGTCGTTTGTCAATTATGTTGACACTCTCGATTCACTTTCGCCTCACATTCAACGTTCAACACTCTTGGTTTCGTATTTGGTAGGGATCAAACTGGAACTCGGCTACATATTCTTTGGCGTAATACAGTTATGTATCAACCAGCAAAATAAAATATAGCAAACAAATCGGATTTAAATAACATCTAATACTTACTCGTTGTTATTCTACAAAAGACTCGCAAGAATATTTGGGTACTGCTGCGCTTTGCATATATTGGACGTTATGTTTGAGATAGATGGACAGTACATCTGGAGAAGCTGAGAGATCATTAGAGCACAACTTACTGGTCGTTTTGACATTCGCCGTGCTGCATGCAGCATCGGTACCGGTACCATCTCATCCATTGAACTCTAAATTGTTGTGCATATGACGTTGTAAACGTACACAACAAATTTATCACGACGCTTGTAAGCATCTTTCACAATGGATAACCAGAAAACCTCCCTCCCCCAACATTGCTACGCAAGACGACGTTACTCGCTTTTAAAATTTGGCGTCTGCTGCCAAAATGCGTACGCCAGTGAGTAAATTTGGGGATCTCTATGTACTTGGCATCTGGACTTTGGGGAGGTTTAACTTTTATCTCAATTCCGGCATTAACTGACGCCTTCGTGAGGCCTCCGGTCTGTGCAAACTGCGGTGCGCCTCATCGTTCCCAGATTTTTCCCGTCAGTCATCCTGCCGGTCATGATAACTTGGTAACTTAGTTGCGGACTAGGCGACCATCGCATTTCCGATGGTACAGTGTGTCGTTCGGAGGACAACCCCACTGGCAAGACCCGAGAAATGCATGTCCGAGAGTCCTTCCGTTTGATTCGCAGACTGTCTGCCATGGCAGCTGTTCACGCATTTCGGAATCAACTTTCTGACTCTTCTGAGGCTTTCGAGAAATATAACAATATTAATACAGCAGTTCCTTTATAGCGTCTGTGCTGATATCTCCTCTTGGTCTCCTCGAACCAGTGGCAGTGGCAGGGTTGCATAAATCATGCGGTCACGTGGTAGAGTATAACAAAACCGTGGGATGATCGATGATGATCGGGATTCCGTTTTCAACCGTCAGTGCTGCACTTAACATCGTCTTGGACCTCCCCTGCCCTCAAAGCTCATTCGTTTCTTGAACACCATCCAGCTGTCCTAGCGAGTACAACACTATCTCGACCGCAGCCAAATATGTGAACATTCAAGTAAAGGTGACTCATGGCGGCGTGGCGCACGATTTGGCATCAGTGGCACCGGTCTTTGTTCCCTCCACCGCTCAGAATGGCTTTGTTCAGAATCAGATAACCGAGTTGTTCCGTGCGTCCAGCCCAGTTTCGATACTCTTGGCTTTGATTCGAGTCGGGAAATTTCCTCATGCAGCTCCTGACGACGCGAATGGAGGGAACAATGGTTGTTCGAGTGTGATTCAGTGAAGAGTGCGGCAGCATAGCACTAAGCCAACCTCGAGGCATTTCCCAGCTTAACGTGGGATAAAAGCGTTGTTCGATTGTGCGCCCACTGACCGGAGTGGATAAAAGCCACTCACTGCACAGCACGGCTTCAAAGACAAAAACAGGGGAACGTTATTGTGGGTTGGACACCTACTCTCACCTCGATTTCTCAAATTCTCTACCTACGCGTCTTAATTCGCGGTAAGTCCGTCGTGTCTTTCACTGTGGGACCTGGTTATTGATCCTTTTTGATCCCTTTGACTATCAGTGCGAAAGGATGCACAAAAATATGTTCAGAACTCTTACGAAAAGGCTCTATCCAGCACCATCGATTTGGATCCTGCACAACCCCAACCTGCGTCTGGCACGCCCGTAGCCCCTACGTATTATCCTGCCCAGGTCAATGCTATTCTCCCCCGTGCGGGCATGGCTGGCGTTCTCGTCGTGGACGGTCTGCAACTCACGGTGGCATACACCGAAGAACTCGATTATAAGGTTCCTGAGGACCAACCCACCAGCGCCGAAGTCCTCTTAGTCGAGCCCGTCCCTACCAAGTTGGCTGTAGGGATGAATTTGTCGCTCTTCGTAAAGGGAAAGCACCTACTTGCGAAGATTACGGATATAACGCCAACGCCGCACCCGAACCCAAACCTGCCTTCGTCGTCCAAAGTCAAGCTCAACTCTCTCGATGCCCCGCCAAGGATTAGGACGCAGACGTTTGGCGATGATTTTGTCGCTGCGGTTGTGAACACGCCGTTGGCTGTCGACACGTCCCTACCGACAGTGGCATCACCGGTTAGAGGGCCTCTTGGACCGACTCTGGGGAATGCACTGGGGCTTGTTGCCATCCCTGAGGCGTCCATCGAACTTCCTGCGCGCGCCTCTCCTTCCAACTCGAGGAAAGCAGCTCAGCCAGCCGTTACTCGGGACAACACGCTGAGGAGGGCCAAAGATAGCGTCTTCAACAGGAAGACCCAATGGGCAGTGCCCTCTACTCGCACTCGTACACGGACGCTATCGGCCGCGGCGTCGCACATCCGACGCGACGACCGCGAGGAGATGACCAAATTCAAGGCCGTTAATCCTCCTGTCGCGTTCCAATCCGTCGAACCAGCAGTTCCCAATCCCAGGACGCGTGTCACCCCCTCCGCTCCCATTGCCCTGCGCCCGCGCCCGCGCCAGCAGAGCGACACCACCGCGGCCGCAACTGCAACTGCCACAGCCACCGCCCAAACTCGCCTCGCACGAGCGAAAACGACGCAAGGGCCGACGCGGAAGCCACCCCCTCGGGTCACGACGCAAATCAAGGCTGCCATTTTGCAGGACGCCATGCAGAGAAAGGGAATGTTCAACGGTCCACCCTCGCCTAACACCGTGCCGTGGCCGCCCTCCAGTGCCAAAGCCACTGCCACCGCCGACACCAGCGGGCCACCGCAATTGGAGTGGACGTTGTCCACGACTTCGACGGGGCAATGGAGGAACACGGGTCGCTTTTTATCCTTTGATGGTGGGAGTCCTGCCACTGCCACGAGGAGCCGCGATCCGTCTTGGGTGCCTTTTGTCGAACCTCACGTACGGAAAGCGAAGCAGAAGGATGGACCGAGCGAGGTGGGAAGGCTGGCTGTCCCACCCTCGGGCCCTATGCCTCTGTCGAAGAAGACATCGCGCAAACTCAGCATGCGCAAGCCGCTACCCCCTCTGCCTCAAGATGTGACGACGAGGACGGATAAGGGCAAAGGACGTGCGATGCATTTGACCCTTCAACTTGAACTTGTTGAAGGGGATGAAGTCAACGACGCATTGGCGACGAAGCGCCAACCCCGCGCAGTTGTAGGAAGACGAAGGGCGCGTATTAATGTAGACCCGCCGGCGCCAGCGTCTCTCCATCCTACGGCACACAGCTCTCCCTTCGGCCCCGTCCCCAGCCTCCTCCCCAGCCTGACGACCCACGCGGAGGGATATGACAGCACATCGACCTGGGATTCCGAACTGGATAAAGTGTTCGGGCCGCAAGCGGCCGACGCGGTCTCTGTCCCGGATATCAGCATCGTCAAAGAGCCTTCAGTTGTCTCAACTGACAGTGGCTCGTGGGCGCGCAATGCGGGCTCGGTGGATTCGACGGGGTTACCGAGGGCTGCGCAGATGAGTGGGATGATGAGAGTTTGGTATGTGGATAAGGAGGAGGCGGGGCGCGGGCGCTCTGGGGCTGCGAATGATGTTCACCATGTTTGAAGCGCTCAAACGGGCTGTTCGCGCTAAAGATTGTCTTTTCCTTTGTTCCCCTCTTTAAATTATTGCTTTTCCGCTTTCTTAAAAAATGTAGGTATCTACGTCTTCCCTTCACTAACCGTCTTATTTTGTTCTTTGTCAATTTGCTTTCGAATTCCTTACTACAGATGATATTCACCTTGCTCCAGTCATATACATACCGAAGCCCAGATATTGGTAATACTTAGGGAGAATAGCTGGTATAAACATTGACGTGAATTGCAGTGCTTCTTCCGTGAACGATTTGCTATGTCGATGCTTCTGCATCATCAGAGTTGCGGTATTTATCGACATCTTGTTTGGTCATGTGGGTCCTCAATCGCAGTTGATTGCGTTTGTCGGAGCGAATATGCATGTTAATGAAGCTTCACAGGCTCGCGTTAGTCACCAAAGGTCGAAATAAAAACGAGAATCACGCACTCCAGGCAGGACTGTCGCGTCAGTGGCACCTCGCTTTTCCCAGGAAGCAGCGCCGACTCCATCGCGAAGCCCACGCCCTCATTCACCCGCCGAATCGCATCGTCCTGTATGACCACCCCGTACGTGATCGTCTGCTCGGTGCCCTTCATGTAGAAGTCCACAAGCCCGACCGCGTTCTTCGTGAACCCGCGCTCGACGTTCCCCGTCTTCGTGTTCTTCCAGATCTCCATCCGCGCGCGATCTATCGTCTCACTCGCCCGCAGCGGCAAGAATGACTTGATCTGCAGCATGCCCTCGGTGCCCTGCGCGCGCTCGGCGGGCGGGAGCTGGCCCATGACGAGCCGCATGACGTACATCATGTCCGCGGGCTCGACGGCGATGTCGCACCGCACGATGAAGGGCTCGTCGAGGATCAGCTTCTCGCTGAGGTTGAAGGAGATGACGAATGCGAGCTGCATGAAGTGGTTGAGCAGCGGGTTGACCACGAAGCTGTTGAGGAGCTTAGGGATGCTCGAGGAGGCTTCCTTGCAGACTTGCTTGTGGATAGGCCTGCAAATCGGGATAAGGAAGTACCTGCAGAAGAGGTCGGGAGGGAGATACGCACCATTGTTTTTTCTGGCACTATGGACGCGTCTCTTGAGCATCAAAACGAGATCCAGAAGAGACAAAGGCACGACATACGTCCTTCGAACAGTACCACGCGATCTTACACTACAGAGGATAAGCTGGGGTAAGTAAGCCTGAAAGATAGAATGAGAAGAGCTGCGAGCTTACCTTTCCGCACCTCAACAACTCTTTTCCTTCCTCTGCATACTTTGTGCATTGAGCGCATGCAACAGCGATATTCGAGCGCATCTCCTTGATGAATTTTTTGGGCGTCGCGATTTCGCGGAAGTATGCCTTGTTATCCGGATGGACGGCCGTGAACATCGGTATCTTCCTGAGACTGTCATCTTCGGAGGCCATGATTGGGCGTGACGCGTGAGGGTGGGTGAAGCTTTGAAAATGAGAGATCGGGAAGAGAAGAGAAAACGTAATTAAAACCAAGACAGGGGCGTTAAAAACTGTGCCCTGACCTCACGTGACCTAGTTATCGTGCCGCGCCGCGCCAAGCGCCAGCCTGGCCCAGTAGTAGGCAGCTTCCTTATGAGCTTGCTTTATGCTGATTTTCCTGGCCCGCTAGGTATTTAGATGTCTCAGAAAAAGTATTGATTAGGACCAGCTTGTGAGTATAGATTGTACTCGAGTACATATACTGTAGCTATTACAGTAGTTGACTCTGAAAATACTATTACTAGTACAGCGTTATCAACCCATGTATTAGGTAAAAACCTGAGGAGGTAAGGCATCAAATATCGGGCAGAGTTGATCCCAAGCAGCTATAAAACACACGTTCAGCTCGATGGATCATATTTGTTAATGGAAATTGTACTCACCGGGAGGGTTCTCTTGAGATATTGTGGACACATCCTCAGCCAGGACCACAGCCAGACCGCTGCGGGTGGAAAGGAAATTTCAGTGTTATTCACTCTAAAACATGAAGAAGAAGAAACTCACCGATCGAGATGCCAGTCAATATGACTATTGAACTAAATGAGAAAATTAAAATTCGGGAGAAGAAAGGAAACGAACCAGTGGAGAATCCAAGGACCAGCATTGTTCGTCTCAAAACGAATTGTAACGTTATCTCCAGTGGAAGTACCTGTATTGACAACATCACGTCGGACCGGATTATTGAAGTTGTATACCGAGCTTCCTGCACTTCGTATCACAGAGAAAGCATGCTATAATATTCTGGTTAGAACTTTCAAACCTCAATAAGTATGAGCATATTCACCCCGTGAAGATGGAACGGATGCTAAAAAGGGAGCGTTGTCAGTCACAATGCAAAAGTGGCTCAAATCTTGGTCTCACGGGATTTCCTAGGGACCCTCCAGGAATGGATATCTCGATAACCTTGTTGGGAGGCAATACATAGACCGAGCCAGGCGGGAGCAGCTCCTGGGCCGTACGAGCACCGCTCAAAATCTGGAGTAGCACAGGCACAGTCGGCGGCACGAAACTATGATTATTTATCTCAAACTGCCCAGTTGATCCATTGAAGCTGATATCGAGATTGAGATTAACATCTGCGGCTCCGGGTTTCTGGATACCAGGGGCGGCAGGGTTCACGAGCGGCTGTAATCTTGTCTCGAGCAGTGGGTTGGTGCTTGACTGGACTGTGGTCGGGTCTGTGTTGGGCGCGCCGACGTAACGAAGGATCGCAGAGTTTACTCCATTTGCAAAGCCCGATGGGCTACTACTCGAAAGGGAGCGAATCCAGTAATTCGATGGCTGCTTATTGGCGAGGAGAATAAACGAGTAACGCTGCCCGGCGAATATTTGGATGGAATCGACCGTGAGGGGCTGGACGTTAATTCCGTCCACTTCGATAATTATCTGAAAAGAAGAGGAAGTGTTAGGTCTCTTCCGAGAGAGTCAGGTAAGTCAAAAACTAACCATGTCATGGCCATCAATCGAGAAGACAAAGTTGGGATCACAGGATATGGAAACAAGGCGGAATCGGTATCGTTTATTTGGGATGACACTGATGACCGTGAGAGGGGCGGTAGGATCCCCGAGATTGCGCCCTTTGCCGTTAATTAGGGTTGCGTCAGGCTGGGGGGGAGCCGGAGTAGCTCCCAGAATGGGAGCAGGTGTGTGATACCTATATCGTGGTTAGAATGTGCGTTAAATTAAAAGCGACGTAAATAGATATTCATACCAATCGGCGAGGGTAATGATGGTGGAATCTACGGCAATGATCAGAGTATAAGAATGGGGATGTATCTTGTACATATATCACTGCCTCACCGTCATCAAAATCATATCTGAAAGCACATTTTAACATTAGCTCGATGAAGATAGAAAACATCCAGAGCTTGACTGACTGGGATCGATACGGGTCATTTGGGTCATAGACGACGAGCACACCCCTCAGACCATCACAGTATTGCGTACCTAATAAGCAGGTAAAGGACAAAGGTTAAGATTCAGTTTGATCTATGAGTCGCAACAATGATTTCGATTAAAGCACTTACCGTAGTGCGAGTGGTACCAGAATGTCCCTGCCTGGTCTGGGACTGTAAATTGATACAGGAAAGAATGTCCGGGTGCGATTGGACATTGAGTAACGCCAACAGGACCGTCGGCCCAGTTACTTCCTTCTTGGAAAATGCCGTGCCAATGCTATATCGAAACAGAATAACGTCACCGAAAGACTCCTAGCATATCTGAGCGCAGAAATGCGTACGATACTCGTACTTGTCAACATGCTCGTGTTGGTGAGTTCATCGATCACATTCAGACGAAAGGTATCACCCTGTTTGCAGTGAGCTTCAATAATCGTTGCTGGTTTCATGGAAGATATGTACCTTTTGGCCCGTAATAAGGGGACCAGGGAATGATACTGAAGTCTCTGTGCCGCCAGCTAGAACAGCACTGAGATATTGAAGAAAAATCAGAATCCACCGAATCAGGCCAAAGAATATCGAGAACTCACGAACGGTTGAAGCCATCAGGCTGAACAAATTGATTCTTGATGTATAAATTTGTGTCTGGACCTATCGAAGCATAGGCGCCCAAGACTCCGAGAAACAGGCCAAAGACACTGAATGAAGAGCGCATATCTGGTAAGAGCTTCGGGCTCAAGTAATGCTAATGAGGATGGATTCGCAGACCAGAAACCAGTTATATAGTCCTCAGTTACGTCCCATTGGGGATGAATACAATCCAAATGGCGAGAATACAAACTCTCCGCTGCGCTCAGAGCGGCTCCAGGGGTGACGAGGACCCGGGAGGCTCCCGCAAAAACATGTCCGCGATTTTGTTGCGGATTTGAGGGTTCAATGTTGGCCAAATTTTGTCCGTTCTATGCGGATTTGAGGGCTCTTTGAACCTGAACGTTGAACGTTGAACGTTGAAACGTTGAACCTTGACCGGCTTTTAGGGCCAGCTGGGCCGCAATGCCCTCGTGGCTATTTTAATTTACGGACTCTCATTCCCCCTCTATTAATAGTCTCCGCAAACAGTGGAAAATTGCCTTTCTTGGCTCCACACGTGATACTTACCGTTCTCCGAAAATGCGGATTTGACGCCCAAATGGTTGCGGATTTGAGAGCCAGAATTTGGCGATTCTGCAGTTATGGCGGGAGCTTTCCGGGTCCTAGCCAACGTCAATACGCATCTCCTAAATTTGTGTACAGCATCAATTAATCATCTTGTGAAACCGGACCTAGATGACGAGAGATCATTACCATCCTTCACACATTGAAAGTTCCCCATAAAACCGGAAGAGAACAAAAGGTAACTGAGATTAATGCCAACATATTACGTGGTTCGAACAACGTTCGAAGATGTGGATATGTAAGATGATTTCTTCATCTTATCCCTTTCCGCTTCCTGAGCAAACATTATGCATAAAATAGTTTCTTTCAGAAGGAAATTTACCTTGAAAGCTAAACAAGGTAGAATGCAACAAATCTCATGTTTTGCGATCTTATTTGCACCTATACACGGTTCACTGTTTGAACATGATAATACGGTATTTAACTTTGTCCGTAGTTAGAGCGTCTATTTAAAGACTTATCGTTACGATACAGCAAGGGCAGAGCACTTAATCCAAACTTAATCACTTAGCCACTTAGGTTCACGCTGATATATGGGGGAAAGGGAAAGAATGAAAACTAGATTACTAGAGTATGCTCTCGTGTACAAGGGCCCAGGCCAATGCTACGCAGAGGATATGTAAACTACGTAGAAGTAACTAATACTATATCGTCGGCACGAGCGGAATGTTCTACGCCCGGTCATCTCGGCTTGTCAATGCCTTGATCACAACATACGGTACATATAGTCGTGATAGGCGTGAGAGGCTTGCTGAATGTCGGCCCTGGTACTCGAGTAGACTCACCCATATTGATGCAAAGCCCTGGGGTAATGAAACTTGATACCTGCTGGTGGATCAGAATGTACCTTAATTCCCCGAGGAGCGAAGTTCCTCTTGAGGTACATTGGTGGTATCCCCAAATGAATTCCGCCGAACACCGTGATAGAGATCATTCAAAGAAAAGAGAGTTTTTGGCTTGCATGATTTGAACCTTCCGTTGAAACGGGCTGCATTGTTTTTTCTTTCTTTTCAGGTAGAGAAAATATGTCTCGACTAACACCTACCTGTTGGAATTCTTATGCCTTATGGTTCGCTTTTGGAGTCACTTTCTCGAATAGGAGATATTTTGAGGGATACAAACGCCCACTGTGTATTTGATTAAAAGCCTTCTGTAGATAAATGCAGCCAGTCATCCCGATTTACTTGCACTCGATCTGGTGTTCACATCAGGAACCTCATGGACAGAAGAAAGCACTCCGCGTTTAAATTCACAGACCACTACTAACTGTTGTGCCCCGCTATTATACAGATTTCGTCAGTCGGAGTGTGAATTGAGCCTCGTGCCTAGCGAAATAGTTGGCATAAAAGAACAGGATTAAGGCTCCAACCATAGAGTATACTATAGGTATAGACAAACTTGATTATATATACAGATACGCTATAATAATGGTGTTGTGCCGCAACGCGTTTGTGATCACATGCTTTATCTCGCTGCCTGACAGTGAAGGTGAAATACAAGCATGAGAGAAGCTTGCTGAAATGTTCGATCTTGGCACTTGGCTTTCAATCTTCAGGTAAGCGTCCGTACAAAGCCCCATGATTAAATTCTAATAACACAATAAACAAACACTCCTTATCAACACTGTTAGGACTACTATCTACGAATGGATAAACTCTCCCACCCTTCGTGCTGCTCGGGTCACATTCTACAAGTAATAACATCCAGTTCGAACATCTCCGGAGTCGACGATAGCGTTTAATTTAAATTTGAAGGGCGAGCTTGAACTTCCGCAGACTCTGACTCTGCGAATGGATAATCAATGTATCCTACTTCCGTGCCTTCTACGTCACCTGGAGTGTAGAATGTCTTCACGATGAAAGGTGCGAGTGGTATATTCTTCTGGAGCCGAGTTGCGAGATCGGGCTATGATGAGGGCGAGAATGAGATTGAGGTTTGTAATGATAGAAAGATAGCGAACAACTTACGTTTGAAATGTAATGTTTTCCAAATGCTATCAAGTCACCCTTGGTGTCGGCTCGCTCGATAGCAGTTTCTCTCGTATAATTTCCGCAAGTGATGAGCGGTCTTGGCGCCCAAATGTTGCGAATGAAATCGTTCGATTCCACTTCGCTAGGTGTGTCGGGCTCAACGGCATGCACGTAGGAGATGTTGGGATAAGCTGCGCCGACACTACCGATGAAATGGCTGAATTGGGGCTTAGGATCCTTCATTTTCATGTCTAGAAAATCGTAGTGGTAAGCATCCAGAATTCATGAAATCGGTCGCGAGGAATCTTACTTTGGTATGTACCCCAGGGACTGATACGAATGGCGGTTCTCTCCTGCCCAACTGCTTTCACAACCGCATCAACGACTTGCAATGCAAACTTGCTTCTGCCTTCCACGCTGCCGCCATATTCATCCGTGCGGTGGTTGCTGACATCCTGCAAGAACTGGTCAAGCAAGTATCCATTGGCGCAATGGACTTCGACGCCATCAAAGCCTGCTCCCTCTACAGCGTTCTTCGCCGCTTTGGCATACTGTTGGACATAATCGTGGATTTCTGGGATGGTCAGCGCTCTCGGTGTCTCGTATTTCTCGCCAATGGGGATGGGCGATGGCGCGACGAGTTTGAATCCGTCCTCCTTCAGAACGGAAGGCGTTGCAGTTCTTCCGAGAGCCCACATTTGAAGGTATATGTACGACCCATTGGCATGAACAGCATCAGTGATCTGGGGATAATGTTAGATCCTGATCGTGTACTAAAGTCAGGACTTCTTAACGCGGGCGCACCTCTTTCCATGCAGCTATCTGAGCATCACTCCAGATTCCCGGAACGTTGTCGTACCCCCCAGCTTGTGGCGATATAAAGGTCGCCTCCGTGATTACGAGACTACCAGGTCGACTTGATCTCTGAGAATAATATGTCTTCATGAGTGGATTGATGGGAACGTGGTCCTTCTTTGTCCCTCGGTAGCGTGTCAACGGCGCGAGCACCACTCGGTGCTGGAGGATGTGCGCTCCAACCTTGATAGGCGCGAAGAGTTGAGAGGTTGAAGTGGACATATTCAACGTTGAAAACGTTGGATGTGTAGTCGAAATAGTAGCTTGAAAACCGATGATAAGGAGGTGCTGTTTTGAACATCGTTTGTCGTGGATTAGGTTTTATACCCGGTCCACACATACTGGACAGCGCAGAGATATCGGTAACAGGTTGGTATCTCACGAACATATCTCTTGCCCTTGTCACGATCGCGATACGTCAATCGTTGGCATGCATAAGCATAGTCAGCTCGGCCTCATCATTTCTCTCACAGTTGTACATCTCATCTAATCCGTGCTATATTTAGAACAGATTTACCCCAACAGGGCTCTGCTCGCCAACAAACCCGAATAAACACCTCGGTCCAATTCATTACTGGAGGTTATCTTACTAATATAATGAATCATCAAGGTAGGTCCCCACCAAGGAAATACAAATATGAGAGGCACAATTATTAAGAAAGTCGGGTGAAATTATCTATCCCGGAACGCCCTGTTAGGCGTTCTTGAAGGATTCGTCACTCGATTGCTAAGGACATATCCACATGTTTAAGGCTCAAGCGCCCAGCGGAACACTTGCATATGACGGTAGATGGTATTAGGAATGAGTCAATTTCCTGAGGGACATACTGAGGAACATAACGCAGAGGGTAGAATGCTAACGTTGTCACAATACTCCTTTGCTATGTTGATAATGGCATTAAATATTCAACAAAGCACTGCCAGAAGGATTTAGGATAAATACGGGGTAAGGGGTTCGGAAAAAAAATTAACTCTGTCTCCCCGCTCGGAACACCCAGGTAAGTTCAAGTTGGACCTGCATCCGTACGGAATTATTTCTCAAAAACGAGGCTGTCATTGAGTACATTGCGCCGGTAGACCTAACAATTACGGGCTTCACGGTCAGTGAACTTCACTTTGGCCCGACGAGATTGGCGACGATATAGTCGCGAGAAGGCACGTTGCTTGCGTGCGTTCTAGAGCCGATGTAAGGAGTGATTTGATGCGAGATGCGAGTCATTGGCAAGCGGAGGCTGAGTGCATTCGCATTTATTGAGCCAAGTATGCGCACAAACATTTTTACACAAAGATGCCGATGAAGAGAGACAAGTATTTGAGGGGCTGTATTCGCGTCTGTAAGAGATTAAGGATGTGAGGTAAAACAGGATAGATTGCATGATGCACACAAGTTGACGTGGCATGGTTCTCGCAAGAATTGGAATATAATATGTGGCGCAGATTTACGAAACAGTAGTCCATGAGCTGAGAAGTAGGAAGGGGGAGAAGGTAATCGACAGCGGTGTTTAAGAGAAAAAATTCTGTACACTACGGGAATTTGGAAAGGACATAATTACAAATTTACAATTACATTTTTCACCAAGTAATACGTCGAAGTTATTTGGGATTCAAGGACATCCATCAATTCAGTAAAGAGATTCTGTCCAAGTAAACGTCAGTGGATCATGCGAGAAAATATGTGCTTTCAGTGTCTTACGATGTCCGTCTTTAGGCTGGGCTAACGACAATGGAGTTGGTACCAGGGGTCCAGCAGAAGCCGTTATCCATGGGGGTGCCACAAGAGGACAACTGGTTGCAGCTACCGCCACATCCCCCCTGATCGCAGAAAGCAACATTATTGGTTGCGGCGAGGCAATTAGTCCCCCATGCGTCAAGGCAGGTAGCTCCGCCACTGTAAACAGTGCAAGTCCCGCCACAGACATTGTCAACACGAGTGTCGCAGTAGGTGACAATCGTATTCAATGGGGCGCGCCGATCAATATTTTCATCGGTGATGGGGTCACCGATAAAAGTGAGCTTGGCATCGGTCGTCGCGAGCCAATTCTTGAATTCTGCGACTGATATTATATCGACAGCGGGAACCTTCAAGGTGACCTCGTCAGTAAACCATCAAAATATTTGACATCGCTGAGTTGTACCGCAGCTCTTTCTGTCTGAAAAAATAACCGTCAGCATAGTTTTACAAGGTGAATGAATTATTCATGCTTACTGCAGTCGGGGCAGCAGAGGCAGAGATCAAAGCTGCGAAGACGCTGAAGAACAGAGTAGAGAATTGCATTGTGTGCTGAATGTCTTTGCTCGTCGTTGCCAACCTTTATACTCATTTTCCTTACAACATGAATTTAGTGTTCTTCTCACTCTGTCACTGTTCGTTCTAGATTTTCGAACTTGTCACCGCTCGAGCGATTTTCAGATGTGAACCTGATCCCAAACTGAAATTCGATGAAACTGAAAACACATTATTTCAAACGATATGTTACACGGGTGATGATTTTAGTTAAGAACAGCTCACCGTCAGTCCATTGGCTGCAAAGTACTTTGATTTGACCTGCCAGTTATTCGTTTCATTTTTATAATAAATGCATAGGCCTACTAATATTTTTCATATCGTTTATTGTAGGGAACCTAAGGGCCAATTCAGATCTCTGGAATTATTCTTTCGAGATATGTATCAGGTCCTATAAAGTCCTCGAGGAACTGGACACCCTATCCACTGCCAGCGGGTCTCATGAATCGTGTTTGCACCTCGATCCTGCGGCTCGAGCCAGTGAAGAAGAGGTGCTTGCAGATCCTTGGTTCAATGGACTTGATTAGAATGCTTGGGACGACAAGCCATTTTGTCTACTTGAGTCTTGTCAACGTCTATGGTTCCCCATTGACAGTTGAACGTTGATGCATGATGTAGGATGATCATATCTAAGTATCCTACCCCAGCTCATGTATTAATAATTCATTCGATCAAGGCACCCTTTGAAAGTTAGACCTCATCGTATTGCAGTGCAGTCAAGAGTATAGTATAGTACTGCTGTGTTAAAGCGAGGTGCAGCTTGGGCAAAGCTTCCCCCCGGGGTCCCGGCCCGGAAGACCGTGCGTGCGCTTTGTTCTTGGCACGCAGCGAAAATCAAAATCGAATTCAAAATCAAACGTCGATCTTTCCCATATAACATTTTCGCAAATGCAACCCCTCCCCCACCCCCAATTCCTCCTCGAACTTCTTACCACCACTCACAAGCGTTTTCTGTTAACGATAAACGAAAAGAGATATGCTTGAAGAGAAAGTTAGCAGTGCGAGGTCGACATGTGTGCCCTCTGTTCCTGAGGTGCGCAGTGATCACCTCGCTGCGTTGCATGTGCAGCCGCCGAGTATGCTCTTCGCCTTCTCTGTGTGCGTATGATATTGCTAACCTTTGGTGTCCGCATAGAGCCGTTCCAGGAGCTAAGCATCCTAGACAAGCTCCTCTCGCCGTTCGTCCTGCTGGCGATGATCATAGGCGTCATCGTAGGCGAGTTCGCACCTAGCGTGCGGGATAAGCTCGATACGGTCAAGTTCCACAGCGTCTCCGTCCGTACGTCCTTACAATTGTTATCCTTCTTCCTGTCCTGTAGCATACCCACGGTCTTATCTTTGCGCTTACAGCGATAGCGATTGGCCTCATCGTCATGATGTGGCCGGCTCTCACCAAAGTGCAATACGAGACCCTGCCCTCGATATTCCGCACGTCGCGGTTGTGGAAACACATCGGCATCTCTTTCGGCCTCAACTGGCTACTAGGGCCCTTCGTCATGCTCGCCCTCGCATGGGCCACGCTGCCCGACCTGCCTGGCTACCGCACGGGCGTCATCATGGTCGGCATCGCCAGGTGCATTGCGATGGTGGTAATTTGGAACGACTTGGCCAGAGGCAACGCAGAGTATTGTGCCATTCTGGTGGTGATTAATGCGGTGTTGCAGATTGCGCTGTTCAGCCCGTTTTCGGTGTTGTTCATCAATGTTATTGGGCGCGGTAGTGCGCAGGGCGGCGTGCATGTGGATTATGGAAATGCTGCAATCTCGGTGTTGATCGTGAGTGGTCTGGTTCTGTTCTATGTTGTTCATGGACGATGCTGATGATTTCCTTTTCTGCTGGTACAGTACTTGGGCATACCGCTCGTCGCGGGCATCACAACACGCTACACCGTCATCTTCGCCACGAGCAAGCACTTCTTCGAGAAGAAGTTTCTGCCTGTCTTCTCCCCATTTGCGTTGTTAGGCCTGTTGTACACTATCATCGTCCTATTCGCGTACCAGGGACACAGGATCATCCATAACCTCGGGCCCGTGTTCAGGGTGTTCGTACCGCAGATATTGTACTTCATCATCATGTGGAACGGGACATTTTTCCTCATTCATTGGCTCTCGAGGAGGGAGACAGCGGAGCCGGGCAAGAAGGTGTTTGGGTATGAGATGGCGGTCGTGCAGGCATTTACGGCTGCTAGTAATAATTTTGTGCGTATCCAACTCCCTCTTATTCACATTCTTAGATTAACCAATGCTTTTGCTTTTGCTTTTGCCTTTGTCCCGTTGCGTAGGAATTGGCGATTGCGGTGGCGATTGCTGTGTATGGCGTTAATTCGGAGCAAGCACTCGCTGCTACTATTGGGCCGCTGACGGAGGTGCCGGTATTGTTGGGCCTGACATGGGTTGCACTGTATTTGCGGAAAAAACTTAATTGGGAGAGCAAGAAGAAGCTGGAATATATACAGTCTGAGAAGTCTGCGTAGGTGGAGGGACATTGGTGTTCTATTAGAGTCGTTTTGTTTGTTTCTTAGTAAGGGTGGAACATATATTACCTTTGTACTAGTCTAGAATGACCGTTATTCACTTTTCTTTTGCTTTGCACCCGTCCCTGTTAGAGGGCTTATGTACAGTTCGATAAAACAGTTCACTTGATCACATTGTTAAGCAAAAAATCCGTGCAAAATCGTAGAAAAAGTGGCCTGTTCGTTACTCGTGGGAGAGCGCCTTGCACGTTTGCACTATGATCGAAGTTGGGTGAATCGATTATATAAGCGTAAATATTTGAGTTTGATTTTGAATTCGAATTTGAATTTGAGGATCGGGGTAGTTGATTTTCAATGTTGTTCTGGATTTTGCATGTACTCGCAGATCCGCTTGCTTCAGAAGACCCGGCTTTTTAGTTCGTTGTGCATTGCACTCACCCAGCACCCATCGGCTCTTGCACGCACAAAACGAGGAATAATGACTCCCGCTCATCCCCAAATTGATGCTCCGAAAAGCGCTACTGAAGTAGCTCGGATGACGGACGAAGACGTCGAGACGAGATACCGGCCCTTCAGGATTTTCTCGCCTCAAGACAGTGCGGATTGGGTCTCTGGACTAGAGTTGGATACCGTTCGGGAGATGGTCGCGATGAATTTGTCGAAGCAAATCAAAATATTGGTGCTATATGGCAGTCTGCGCACTAGGTTGGCCGTCCTTTCACATATCCCAAAGTTTGTTGGCAGGCTCTGACGCGTCGCATATGCATTTCAGATCATTTTCCCGCCTGACTGCCTTCGAAGCGTCTCGAATCCTCTCAAGGCTCGGGGCTGACGTCCGCGTCTTTAACCCCACTGGACTTCCCATTAAAGACGACAAGTCCGAGGGGCACCCAAAAGTCATGGAGCTCCGGGCCCTTAGCGAATGGTCCGATGGGCATCTCTGGTGCAGTCCTGAACAGCACGGAACTGTTACGGCTGTATTTAAAAACCAGAGTGAGGACGTTCTAATCCTACGAGAGCTTGACATACTTACACACTTTTCGTAGTTGACTGGATACCGCTCGCCACCGGGTCTGTTAGACCTACTCAAGGACGCACACTGGCTATATGTCAAGTGAATGGCGGTTCACAGTCGTTTAATACGGTCAATGTGTTGCGCTTGCTTGGGCGGTGGATGCGGATGTGGACGGTTGGTGCCCTATCTATCTCTCGTCATTCTGCATTGACACACACTTAACAAAAGATTCCAAATCAGTCCAGCATTCCGAAGGCCTGGACACAGTATACACCGGATGATAGGTTGATGCCGTCTGGGAATAGGGATAGACTTGTGGGTTAGTACCGCCCATATTGCTCAGATGAAAAAATTCCTGAACACTAATCATTCATTTTGGTTCAGACGTGTGCGAAGAGCTCGTAAAGACAACGATCCTCCTTCGGCCTCACACAGAACTTCTTAATGACCGCTTTTCGGAGCGGAAAGAGAAACGGGAGCATGGACAATTGAGAACACAAGCAATGGTAGAAGCGGATAAGGCGAAAGAAGCCGAACGGAAGGAAATTGAAAAATCTGCGAAACATCACACTTAGACATGCATTTTATTTAATATCCTTCACCAGCCCTATGAAGTAAAGGGCTGCTATAAGTAATCGGCTATAAAAAACCACCCAGCTCCTAGCTGGTAACGCACTCTCCAATATTCATATACATATCCGCCCACCAGGATCAACTTGGATCCATACCCCACACCTCCAACCCCACACACTCGAACGTAACTGCCGCACCCTTTCTCGGGCCGGGCGAGCACAATGGTTCATTGTCGAAAGTTGGGCATGGCGCGGATGAGCCATCAAATAGCGTGTCGTCGAGGTACAGACCGTAATGGCCGTCTCTGAGGACAGAATGAACTAATTAAAAATGGAAAAGAGAACGACATAGAACGGCTTACCCTCCGCCGAACGAGATATATCCTGGCTCGCACAGCGCAACATAGTTGTTCTTGCCTGTGCACTTGAACACTTTGAGGGTGTCATTGACGTATTTCCATAAAAATCTACGGAAATAACCAGTAGCAATTAGCATCGGGGAAATCGAAGCTCAAGAATTAAAAAAAAAAGAACTAAAAAAAGA